>OMNN01045282.1:7811-21024 GCA_900302755.1 Chromis chromis
GCTGCGTCTATTGTTTGCTGCCCCAGTGCAGGTGTTTGTATTACTGCAGTGCCAGCTCCTCCCTGTTCGAGTGGCAGAGTGTGTGTGTGTGTGTGTGTGTGTGTGTGTGTGTGTGTGTGTGTGTGTGTGTGTGTGTGTGTGTGTGTGTGTTTGTTTACCACCATGGGAAATTAAGTAGCAGTCCGGCGATTTTTCAGTGCAGTGTCAGCGACCGCGTCTTCAATTTAAAAGCACTGCGTGGACACACCGACACATATGTGGGTGGCCATTATGCTAGAAAGATACCTGCACACCCACCGAGTCTATCTGCAAAGAGAGGCCTAAATAGAAACTAATCTATCACAGCTCTGCATTTAATTCACCTCCTTCATCGAGCAAAGCCTCTTATAGTCACTCGTTATGAGAACTTGCAGAATATTTCAGATGTGGCTCCTTTTTATTAACCGCTTATTCATCCTTGTTGTATTATAAGTGCATTTTATCCGACTGTGTTCATCACTGCAAAATGAAACCACCACAGCTTGACCAAGTTAACATCAAACACACAATGAATGCAATAAATCTTTCACCTCCTCTCTCAGGAGTTAGATGATCTCTCAAGAAGCAGAGAAGAAGAAAAAGAATCTACATGATACTTCCTGAAATGTGGCATGTATATGTCTTTATGTAATGTGCAAGTGAAAGGATGCAGTGGAAGCATACCCTCTGTTTGCACCCTCTGTTTTATTGTAAAAAAAAAAAAAAAAGAAGTATGTATCTGTATTTTGTATTTTGATTGACCCCTCTTATTTCTGATTGTTTGGGGTCACTGTAACTGCTTCCCTCCAAAATAGGAGTGACCTTAACTGTTTATTCTTTACCTTGTGCTTTTAAAAGTGGCTACACTAGAAAAACAGGTGAGCAAGGTCTACTATTTGGAGATTCATTTTTAAAATATACATCCTGAAGCAACAAAATCGCCCCAGAAACACACTGTTGCTGTAATCACCGTTTCTACCTCAGTTACAAGCCCCACATTAAAGCAGCTCTAGCACACCACTGACCTTGCCGCAGGCCCTGCAGTGGTGCCTCCTCTTGGTGAAGGTGAACTTGACATCACATTTCATACAGACAGGAGCCTGGGAATCGGGCACCCACACAGGGGCGACCTCTCCCAGGGAGCTGGCTGGTTTTCTGCACAGAGCGCCCTGCTGGCCTGCCTGGAGGTCGTTGTCGGGGCTCTCTGTGGGCATCAGGGAAGGAGAGTGAACAACTCCGTCTCCGTTCACACTGACTGTACTCTGATCAGGCCCACTGGGCAACGTTTCAGAGGGTGTGCCTCTCCGACACTGGTTCTCAAGGTTCTTGTTCTTGCTGACAGCAGACGGGCCAAGCTGGTTTTGGACCTGCCCTGACAGCGGCTGTGGGATCTGGAGTTTGAGGCTGACCGGCTGCTTTGGTCGCGCCCCTCCATAGGGAACACTGACCGGCTGCAGCCGGTTGTTGAGTTTTGGTTGGACGTTACCAGACCCCACTGCTCCTCCATCGCTGCTCTCCTGCTTGCTCTCTTCCATTTCTTTCTCCTCAGTCACAGAGTCCTCTTTGGAGGGGACAGGAGAAGGAGAAAAACCCTCCTCTTCCTCCTTCTCTTCTGTCTCCTTGGGTTTGGAGCTGCTCCCACTCTCCTGCTCCAAACCATTGGGAAGGCTTGGTATTCTGAGGAGTTGGTCTATTTGTCCCTCTGGACCACATCTCCTTTCCTTCTCCTCCACTCCGGCCCTCTCAGGAGGAGACACACCGTTCTCCTCCAACTCACACCTGGTTTGAACATCCTTCTGCCCATTCAGACTTTCTCCCTGCTCTTCTTTTGAGTGTGCAGTTTGTCTTTCTGAACCAAAGTCCTGTAAAACAGCAGTACTGCTCTCATCTTTAAGGCCATCCCCATTCTGTGTTGCGTGCTCCACATTTGGATGTATTTTCTCAGACAGAGTTTGCTCCTGTCCTAATCCTACCTCAAAGGTAAAGTGAGTGTGAGTGACAGCGGAGCCTCCTCCTCCAGCTGAGGCAGCCGTCTCTTCATGTTGAGCCTCCTGGTCAAAAGCACCAGGCTTGTTGTCTGCACGAGAACTTATCTCTTTGCTGAGCCCGTCCGGTTGTGGGCTGCCAGGGCAGCCGTTCTCCACGGCACTACAGGCCGTCACAGCGGGCGGCGAGAGGTCGTCGGTGCCCACCAGTTTGCCGATGTTGGGCTGGGGGAGCGGTGGGCTGTGGACGTCTGCCGGCCTCTCCTCTACCCAGGATGGAGGTTCGGGACCAGGGTGTCTTTTGGGGTCGGCTCCTGGAGAGGCACTGGAGGATGAGTCGGGGAGGCTCTTGAAAGGCAGGGGACTCTCCCGGGGGCTGAGGTCTGCGTGGGCCAGTGCGGGGTTCAGAGAGAGCATGTGAGCTGGCGGGGCCAGGATCTGTGTCCACTTGGCATCCGAGAGAATGGGAGTGTCCGTCTCATCTGTGGAGAAAGAAGAAAGGCAAACTGAGGATTGTATCGATGTCAACTGCAGGAAAACTTCACTTTCTATGTAAGAAGATATCTACAGAATAGACCTGCAACTGATATCTATTTTCATTCCAAATGAATCTGCAGATTTCCACTTCATCTTTATTGTTTTGTAGATGACACAAAAAAATCTTAAAGCATCAAATGATCGTTAGTTTTACAGAACTCAAGATGATGTCTTGAAATTTCAAAAGCTGAAACAAGAAGGAGCAGAAACTCTTTTCACCATTCTTGCTTGAAATACAACAATTAATGATCAAAACAGTTGCTGTTTATTTTATCTGTCAATCAACTACATGTAAATCATTTCACGAGACACAGTGGCATTTAATTAGACTTTTATCTTGCATACAAAACTTTTTATCCTCATTTTCTGCAGACTTTCTTGTGACACCGAAGACGTGAAAAATAAAATCAGAGAAAGCAGCTGCTGGTAAAGAGATCATGAACCTTGGAGGAGCCAGGCCAGGAAGCCTCACATGGACCGCCACAGAGAACTGATACAAAGATACACACTCCCAGGTGATCGAAAGAGCTTAAAATGGCAGGAACAAACCAGGGGACAAATTGAGAAATGAGGTTGGCATGGAGTGGGAAATTAGCGTGTGGATGGACTGGGAAATTCTGAGAAAGTGGGCCAAATGGCTCGCACGCCCCTGGGAACCATCAGTCAAGCTGACACATGAATGCTGTGTAATACGGGTTTGAAAATTCTTCTAATATTTATATGAAATGACTTCCTCACTCAGCCGTGTCAGCTTCTGTAGAGCGCGCTCCTCCCTCCAGTGGAATTCATGCTAAGCTGTTTTAGTATGTGGAGCACCGGGTTCAAACGCACACACATTCAGACACACGGAGTTAATCTGCCAAGCTGGATCTCTGGCAGAGGACACAGATAATCACTCACAGCCAAAACACACACTGAGAGCACAGTACCATTAAAATACAGTCTGTGTGTGTGTGAATCAGCACGACTTGCATTTTTTTTTCTTGCCATAAATCCAGAAAAAGAGCAGCCTCTCCTCTATAATAAGCAAACCATTTGTGCCGGAGAGCTCAGAGTCTGCAGATACGCAGCTCAGCCATGCAGTGTTTACTTTACAATTACCATAAATAAACTGTGTGAAACCACTTTCTCAAACAGGCCCTAACACAATTTCTCTACTTATTGTGATCATTAAGCGCGATGGGAAAAAAAAAAAAAGACAACCTTCTTGTCTTGCACCAATTACACAGTTTTACAAAAGCCCAAGGGAAACGGAAAATCCAATTAGTCCTATTCCCTCTCTGCCCGCCCTCAATCACCACCTGTAAATGTTACTCACACTCAACGGGCGGTGGTTGATTGTCAGACACCTTGATGATTTACTCACAAGGGTTGCATAATGGACCTCTAATGACGGCTCCAAACAAACTTCAATCCCGCAGATACACCTTGTTAAAGCCGTCTTTCCTCGAGCACAGTGACTCATCACTTGACTCTGTCCACATCTGTTAACCCTCTCGACCCCAACGTCGCCAAAATGACACCATTTATAATAACTTTATTTGTATAGCACTTTTCCAAACAGAGTTACAAAGTGCTTTACATTAAAACAACAATAATTGATGGCAATTAGAATACAGAACATAAAAATAAATATGCATATAAACAGATAGGATAATAAATAATTAAATAAGAAGAATAAAAACAACAGAACATCAGCTAAGAAAAGCCAAGCGATGAAAGTGAGTTTCAAGAAGAGATTTAAAAGAGTATACCGAGTTTGCTTGTCCGAGATCCTGAGGCAAAGAGTTCCATAGCTGAGGGGCCCGAACAGCAAAGGCCCTGTCGCCTTTGGTCACAAGTTTTGATTTTGGAACCATTAGTAGGCCCCTGTCAGCGGATCTGGCTTATACGGAGTCAACAGATCACAGATATAGGCGGGAGCCAGGCCATTCAAGGTTTTAAAAACAAGCAGTAGGATCTTAAAATCAATTCTAAAACTCACAGGCAACCAGTGAAGGGCAGAAAGGATGGGTGCAATGTGATCACTCCTCTTGGTGCGTGTTAAAAACCTGGCAGCAGCATTTTGTACTATTTATCAGAGGCACAAACAAGAATCAGCAGATTGTCAACTTTCCTACAGTCAGTGACCCAATCATGTGCAATGTACAGTTCAGTCAGGACTAAAATCAATTCATTCTAAACATTTCATTTAAAAATGCACCATAAACAAACTGTTGGCACCGGATTCTGCTAAAAACTAAAAATTCTGCCTTCAATGGCGAAAGTTAGACGCCATGACTGACTATGCTTTGACCAACAGTCACAGAACCAAAATTGCAAGAGCTATTCGGCTGAACTGCAGGCTGAGTTTAGACGGAGCAGAGTGGAGGCAGGTATGGAGACAAATACTTAAGCAATATCCTCGTAGTTTCAATCGTAGCATCGTCTTCGACAAGCAAGTCCAGATGCTACGATTGAAACTACGAGGATAACCGTGACCTGGATGACTGAGAATCTTCACAGACACTTAAGCTTTAAAATAAATGCAGCATGGCTTAAAAACAGCAGAGAGGCAAGTTGTCAACAAGTTGTTGGAAGGTATTCCAACAAGTACACCACTTATCAGAGCCTGAAACTGTAAAAACCCAAATAATCTTTTAACTTGCCTTTTCAACATCTTAACAGTCCCTGTGTGGCATGCAGTCCTGTCAGAAAACTTAACTAAAGCTAAGCTTGAAGCTGTGGTATTTCATTTAAACCCCTTTACTTTTCTACGTTTATCATTTTAAAAATTCTGAAAGATCCTAGATGCTTGCTTGTGGCCAACAGTCATTAAACAAATATTCAAGGACTATCCAGCTGAACTTGCAGGTTGTGTTTGCGCAGAGCATATCAGAGATGAGCATGGAAACAAATTAGATATTGAGAGAAGAATACAACATACTAGGTCAGGGATCTTGCTTTTTGAGTAATAATGCAGGCAAAGGTCAAGGTCAATGTCACACATTGAAAGCAAACATTAAGTGCTGTTCAATGGTACCAGTATGAGCACTGTATCTCAATTTGTTGCGAAGTTGTTGGAAAAAATGTACTTTTTTGTATTTTTTGTGACATCATGAACTTTTACCCCTACCGATCTTTTTACTGGTAGGCCCTACAGCTTCGGTCCAAGCAAATAAAATACTCCCCTTGAGATGACCTGTTCAGAAATGTAAGCATCAAACGTGTACGATAATTATTTTTAGAGATATAGAAATTTCTGGTTTTTGACACTTGGTGCAACCTTGACCTTGAGGCTCCAAAAAAGGTCGACTGCACTTCCTTGACATTGCCCCTATGCAATGGCATAACTGTCATTGATGCAGCATTAATAGCCTAGGAGCAGTTCCAGGACAAAGGATTTGCGGAAGAAAAATTATTCTCCAATGAAATGTATTACACACTCAGAGTTAAAGCTTAGGCAGAATCTCACCTTCGTTCTGCTCGAACTCGTCCAGCACCTTGTCCAGGTTGAAGGCCTCGGCCTGGAAGTAATTCTCCATGGGTCAGGAAGCTCCACCCTGCCAACGGCCGTGTGAACCTGGAACCAGGAGGAGCCTCAATATCAAGTTCACTCACATTTCCATACTATATGTAGACGTCCCACAAGAATCATATCTCCTTTCCCATATCTTCATCCTCTGCTCACTTCAGTGTGATTTGTTTGAGCAGAAATATCCCCTCTAAGTCTCTTTTGCTCTCAGTCCTCATTTCCCTCCCAAGCAGTTCTCTCTTTTGTCATCACTCTGGGGTCACGGAGATAATGACAGAGAAAAATGAGCACGGTCCAAGTCTTTTCATGATTGGAAAATTTCCTGGTGAGAATTAACTGATCTGGGAGTGCATTGACAGTCAGGATCAGAAAAGTCTCATCTCAATTAACGAATTAAACTGCTTGATCATTTAGTGGAAATGGTCCTGCCCAAGGTGACATCTTCAATCCACTTCAGAGGAGAAGAAACGTCCATTTACAATATTTTAAAACAGAGGAAACTAGCAATTCATCGCATTAGAGAACCAGGTCATTTTGTCATTTTGCTACTGAAAAATCTTAATACATTGATGATCCACAACTAGTTTAAACTCTAGATTACAAACCCATTCAAGAAAGGGTGATTAAATAGCCACAGTTTAGCCCAGTGTTTTTCAACCTTGGGGTCGGGACCCCACATGGGGTCGCCTGGAATTCAAATGGGGTCGCCTGAAATGTCTAGTAATTACTGATAAAAATATTTTTTTAACTAATTATTATTCTTTTTAAAATTAAAACACCACACACAATGTTAAACAACTGTATTCTATACTTTCTTTCACTTTCTCGAATATAAATCTAGCTAAAATAAAATGCAGCATTTAAAAATATCTGAGCTGGCGCATCTTGATTGAAGGCCAAGATCACGTGACTTTATAGTTACCACTACTTCAGTTCCTTTGCTTCAACCTGACACACAAACTTGAACAAGTAAAAAAAAATCACATCCGAAATTTGTCATAGAAATTTCAATGACAAATTCTTTTTTTTTTTCAATGACAACCTATACTGTCTGTTTTTTAGCTCCATGAGAAACAAACTGTTGGCGTTTTCCATGGATGTGAAAAAAAACAAACAGATTTTGTTGACTTTCTGTGTGACCAGCAGAAAATGTGCCTCCTTGCATATGTAACAGACATCTTTGATCAAAAACTGATTCTAGAAAGAAAAAAAATTTCTCTGGGGTCACCAGAAATTTGTGATGTCAAAATGGGGTCACGGACCAAAAAAGGTTGGGAACCACTGCTTTAGCCACCCTTTAGAAACAAGTCCTGTATTTACTTGACCTACAATTCTAATTGCATGCTCTCATTTCATTTCATTTGGGTAAAGGAAAACGGCAAGACGAGGACAAGTCGGCATTTTGCAACCATTAAGCTTCAGCCAACACTGTCGTATGTCCAGCTATTAAGATCTGTCCTACTACAACACATTTGGGTGCTAGTTTGAATGATGGAACCACGCTAATGCAAAATGTTGTGCTAAAGGAGCTCTTCATATCAGATCTGCCAGGTAATTTTTCATCTCCTGAAGTTGGTTGAAATAGGAAAATAGCATGCAAATTGATACCACATGTGAAAACTCCAGTTTATACCCTGTACTCCTGAGTAAAACCCAGCTTGCTCTTTACTGCAGGTAATGGAGAATTGCTGGTCTTATAACTTCACTGGGAATCACCTACGTATAGTTCTTCTCTACACAGCCCTGCCTCAGGTGTGTTGCCTGTATCAACCCTGCTCCTCTTAGTCAGCCCTCACCTGCACAGAGGTCCTCCTCAGCAGTCCCCGGTGGTGGTTTTTTCCTCAGTGGATTTCCCTCTTAGTTCTCACTTCACCCAGTCTGGCAAGCGCCCAGCGCCCACACCTGAGACAGAGAGGGCATACACCATTCAGTAAAAAGCTGCAGCTCAAAACATTGTGTAGTTTCACTCCTGGGTGCACCGCAAGGCGATACAATGAGTAAGTTTACAGCAGGAAACAGAGAACTCCCCAGAAATTAAATATTCTGAATGTCTGTCAAACTGCTTGAGCGATTCCTCTGTGTTTAATATTTCATATTTTCACGGCGGGTAAGAAGTGTCGATGCTGAACCCTGACTGTCAACATGTCAAGTTCATCTGTACCTCCTTTAGAAAGTTGAACCACACCTCGTAAAATTAATTTCACAAAGTACTGATATGAATATGTGTATGTATTATGCATATACACCGATTAGCCACAACGTTTAAAAGGTGATTAACATCGATCATTTCATTGCAATGTCGGTTTGCATCAGTAATTAGGTGGATGCTACTTTGAAATGCATCATCCTCCTAATTATTGATTCAAACTGACAGCAGCATACGGTGGCCCAGAAGGGTCAACGCAACAGCAAAGGCCACAATGCAACAGCAAAAGCCACAACGCAACAGCAAAAGCCACAACGCAACCGCAAAAGCCACAACGCAACCGCAAAAGCCACGACGCAACAGCAAAAGCCACAACGCAACCACAAAAGCCACAACAGCAAAAGCCACAACGCAACCACAAAGGCCACAACGTAAATGCAAAAGTCACAACGTAAATGCAAAAGCCACAACGCAAATGCAAAAGCCACAACGCAAATGCAAAAGCCACAACGCAACCGCAAAAGCCACGACGCAACAGCAAAAGCCACAACGCAACCACAAAGGCCACAACGCAAATGCAAAAGCCACAACGCAACCGCAAAAGCCACAACGCAACCGCAAAAGCCACAACGCAACCGCAAAAGCCACAACACAAAGGCCACAACGCAACCGCAAAAGCCACAACACAAAGGCCACAACGCAACAGCAAAAGCCACCGACTGTTCCAATTGTTCAGCCCTACTGTATATGATAGTAAACTGAATGTCTTTGTGTTTCTAAGTGCATTTTACCTTAAACCCTGCTCTGCTATTTGACAAGTGAAATAGCTGAGGGGACATTTAACAGATTAAACAATAATGAAAACAATTATTAGTTGCAGGCCTGTTTTCCATCATACCACACTCCATTGTGGTGAAACAAAGAATTACATCAGACAGCTCAGCGTTACCGTCTCCACCCATCACACTGCTGCTACTGCTGATGATGAATCAGAGCAAAATCTCAGATAAGTCCGAGACACTACGGTTCATAAACAACACCCTGCATCAGCTGATAGCGCCGCGTCTAGCTTATCGTGTGTATTTTGCACATCATCACACGCGGTCGGCCATTACTCGACAATCAAGAGCCATGAATGGAGAGCAGTTGAAGCCTGAATCGCTGCACAGTAAACCTGCTCAGTCTGTCCTTTGCTGATGAGGAGACCTTGGCGTGGTGATGCGACGTGGTGGGGCGTGAAGTGTGTGTGTGTGTGTGTGTGTGTGTGTGCAAATGAGTAACAAAGCCAGGCTGAACTTCAGGGTCATTCTCATAAGGACAGGAGCGACCAGGGATTACACCGGAGACCAAATATTGCGCAGAGCGAAGGCCTCGGAGAAAGGAGCAGTGTCAACACATTTTCTGCTTAGTTTAAGATGCGAGCGTCGTGATGTCAGCACAAACCAGGAGGCGACACATGTAGGACGCATTTAAGGTCATTTCAGTCGCACCAAGAACAAGGATGAAGGAGACCGCTGTGATCTGTACACACCACAAAAAGGCCTCTTTAAATTAAGACAATCTACAAACTAGCAGAGCAACTTGAATTCATCCCAGCAGGCTACAAACCTTTAGGCGGTGATGACTCAGTTTGAGCACAACACAGGTGACGTCACCCCGGTAAATATTCACTGTGACATTTTTAACTACAATGGTTTTACTCCACTCTAGCAGGTGACAGGGATGTAGTCTGCTATCACCTGTATGCAGATGGGAAGCTCCTCCATAAGAGCTACCTGCAAACTTTAGATGAGCAGATTTAATTTTTCTCGTGATCAATGCCAAACACCACAGCTGATACACTTTTAAGAGGTAACAGTACAGACAGTTGTACCAAAAGTGTTTTAGTATCGGTCTTCTAGTTAGGGAGGCACGCGTATTGAACTTACTGTACAATTTCATTTTATTATTATTACTTATTTTGACTTGTTCATTTTGTAGATTTAACTTTGTTATTAGTAGGTTGCATCCAATTGCAGCAGTACTGACATACTTTAAGACACAGCTGTATTCTGTTCAGTAAACCAATGTTGTTGTTGTTTTTAAAGAATAAAGAAGCAGTTTAATGGTATGTTTTCAGACCGAAAACACACCGAACCATGATTTCTGTGTGCAGTTACATTCCTACTTTGATCTGCATTCAGATTTTGAACATAAGTAATAACATTGAACTTTAATAACTTGAGGAAAATGTATCTGGTAAGGTAACCCACTTGTTTTCAGTCTTAGCATTTTATGTGCAGCTGGACCAAGTAAAGCTGCAGACATTTTAGCAGAACAGTAGAAAAAACTGTTATTGACCAAGAGGGAGACTGATGCTGTTGATGTGATGGTAAATGGTAAATGGTCTGCACTTATATAGCGCCTTTCTACCTTAGTGGTACTCAAAGCGCTTTACAATGTGTTTCTCATTCACCCATTCACACACCAATGGCGACAGACTCCCATGCAAGGCGCCTGCCTGCCATTGGGAGCAACTTGGGGTTCAGTGTCTTGCCCAAGGACACTTCGGTATGTGGAGGGACCGGGGATCGAACCGCCAACCTTGCGATCAGTGGACAACCCGCTCTATGGTCCGTGGACGCCCTATGATGACGCACCCTCTCTTGCTGGCTAGCTCGTGGTACAACTTCCGGGTCACGGAGCCAAAACAAACAGGAAATAGAGAAATAAGTTTTCCATGGGTGTATTTTAATTTTAATTTCCATTTACAAACACATCTAATTAAATCGGATAACGGATAATGAATTACGGCCCGTTTTCCGTTTTTCATTTTGTATTATCACTGAAAAAAACGGGAAACGGTTTATTTTTTGTTTTTATTTTGAAATCTCAAAATAAGAAAACGAATGGCCGCGACGTACACGGACCTAACAGGTATACATGCAGTGAGAAAGTACCTAGTATGACTGTCCTCCAATGAAAGATGCAGTGCTGGGATGTATCTGATGTTCAGTGTAGTGTTGAAGTGTACTGGAAATGTTGTTGGTGCAGGTTATTACTTCGTTATCATAGCAAACATGTTTGCAGTCTGTACATCATGTAGAAACACTGATGAGCTACAATGTCATGAGCACCTCTGCTGTTAGTCTTCAAAACAGCTCCAACGTATCGAAGCACGGACACTGCAAACCTTCTGAAGCTGACAGTGGAATCGCAACATTGGCCGATCTTGTAAGTTATGCACAAAAAAAATCACAATCAAAATGGCATGTTGCTCAGTAGGAAGAAAAGCCAGAGAAAGGTCTTGAGTTGACTACAGCTGCAGTGGTAACCTTTGAAACTCTTCATACTCAACAGGGCGATTAAATGGAAGAGCTATCCGCGTGTGTGAGTGTATTCACCTTGTCTGCACTTTTGTTTGACAAAGAATGCGAATTACGGGTGTGTGTGTGAAAGCAAGTGCGTATGGGTGTGTGTGTGTTTGTGGATCGGTCGTGATCACCGCCCACATATTGCCTCCACACACACCAACAGTGCCACTCAGCCATCTGTGTTACACCCCTGTCCATGACCTAGTCCCTGCACATGATTAATTCTGCTTTATTCCACTTTATGCATTAAAGTCCATTTCAGAAAGGTCAGCAAAGGGGTGGTACAGGCAGGAATGGAGCGGCCCCCGCCCCTCCTCTTAAGATCATTTTGTGGACTCAAGGCCAGTTTCCTCTTAGTAAGCTCACATTAAATTCACACATCTTTCTTTTTTACCCCCCTCCCTTTCTTAGCATAAGAAAAATTATGCAGAGTAGTACTACCCATTCAATTACTGTTAAGCCCTACTTACCCAGCAAAGAGAAAAAGGGATTCTAATTCATTAGGTGGGATTAAATGATGGTTTAAAAGGCATTTTGGTGTCTGGGAGAGCGGTGACTGTACTAAAGAGTGGTAGGTAGTGAAGCGATGAGGGGTGTAATTTGAGTCCTCTGCATTTTCTGTCCTCGAATGTCTTCCTTTCACATTTCACGCCTGTTGAGCTGCCTCAGATAGACTTTTTATATGTCTGTTAAAAATGAAGGTGTCTGCCTAAGAGGCATCATCATGACCCGACTCCTTAACAGCTGGATGTCAGCTGCGGGAAAAAGATTGTAAATAGATATTGCTGACATCCAACGAAAGCCCTGTATCATCAAAAAGGCAACTTTGGAACGCTCTTTTATTCAGACACGTTTATGGTTGACGTTTCAGCTTTAAATGCATTTGCCGACACTTCCTTTACAACAGTAAAGCTGCTTCGGGGCAAAATGTGGATGTTAATATTAGATCAGTTATTGATCGAGCATGTGGGTTTTCTTATTGTTTAGGTTTTTGTGGTCCTCGACTCAAATGTTTCGTTTCAGTGTCACCGCTCTCACCTGCACTGCACTACAAAGCTGTAAAAACCTCAGTGTATGCGACTTCTGCAGCAGCAAACAATAAAAAAATAAGCTAAATTAGTAAATGTAGCAAATGAACTGGATGTTTTCCTTCCTGATTTGGTGAAGATATAGCTAAAAGAAAAGTTAAAGTTGATTAAACATGATTCCAAATGAGTAAAAATGTTTCACTGTATCTGTATGTGTAAAAATGCCTTTGTTAGCGAGGGCCACATTAGACAAAGTCACCTGGTAAATCACTAAAACGTGGCTCAGCTGTTGCTGTAGTGCAATGTCACTCAAGGTTTTAACCCTTTAAGTCCTTATGCGCCATCTGCGACACGTTTGGGCTAGCGCACTTTGGAATACCGTAAATATGTCACCGTTTGGGCTATCGGAAAAAAATCCAACGGTTTCTGAAAGCTGAGGCGTTGCGCTAACAGCCAATATGGTGTCATTATGGTAAATTAATTTGTGCCCCCCCAGGAATCTGCTGGATGAAATTAGCGTAAAATTACCGTAATGACACCATATTGGCTGTAAAGCGCAACAACATTGTCATTACGGTCATTATGGTAATTTCATTCGTGCCCCCCCCCAGGAATCCGCTCTATGAAATTAC
>OMNN01045285.1:8438-25710 GCA_900302755.1 Chromis chromis
GACTGACGTGACCTCAAAGAGTAGCAGAAGACTCATGCTGCTCAATGTTTGTAGGGATATTTGCAAATTGCAATCAATTCTGGCACACAAAAACAGATGCCCACATAAACACAATGGACATAGGTTTTTCTTGATAGTGTGACATATTGATTCTTAAAGTTAATCTCCGTTCATTGGCTGTAACTCTAAAAACTCACCCGTGTGTAATAAAATGATTTATTTAAAAGCTTTTTTCCATTAAACTAATCGCTCCTCTTATTCAAATGGCTTACTTGGACCATTACATTGTTGTTTTCTTTAGAATGGACCTATAAAGTCCTCGTTCTTCCTGCACCCCTTCCTCTGCCACTCACTGCAGCTTAAACACACCAGCTTACCTATAGCACATCTCTTTTCAAACACTGTAAAACTAAACTATGCTACACAATGGCAAGTTGTAATATTGGAATAACTCAGCCATGCATGCTTAAGCTGGAAACTGATTCTATAGAAGAATAATGCTACAAAAAGTCCCCCTTTACAAGTTGACAGGGTTGGTCTGTAAGTATACAACATATGGAACAGTGGAAGTCTGAATCCGTGTTTGTGAGACTGGCATCGGTACACTGCAGTTTCAAGGTGGAAATGCTCAGCCATGGTGTCAATTCTTATTTCACTCATTATATGTCTTCCAGCACATGAACACTTTAACAATAAACAGACTTTAGCTGCCCAAAAAGCTACACTGTGTAACTGACCTAATCAAAGGAGTTTTTCAGGATTTTTTTTCTGGCTAACACTAACTTAGCTCATACAACATTCTCTCATCTTCTTTGTCTAGTGAAAACACTGAAAATCACACCCCAAACCGTGCAAGACAGACTCAGCTGTCATTACTGTACTGTGAAATTAAAATGTCTTTATTTAAAGTTAATTCACAGCAACATTGGAATGGAACATTCCCTGGAGGATCCTGTTTTCTGGGGTGAGTTTCCTGTAAAAAAAAAAAAAAAAAAACAACAACAAAAAAACAATTCTACAAGAAATATCCACAAGGGAACCTTCAGGGAACGTCCCCTGAAGGTTTACAAAAGGTTCTGACATTCTAGGTTGTGTTTAAGACAGACTGCGTGTTTTCTTCAAAAACTAACCCCCAGGAAACATTTAAAGAACGTTGCCTGAAGGTTCTTTTTGGCTGGGTAATAAGCTACGCATCACTGGTTTATGGCATGTGCATTTTAATTTCTACAAATGTGAGTAAATGTTTTTAATTTGCAAATAAATAAATAAAAGTTGATAACAGACAAACACCGTCCTCTATTGTGAAGTCGTGTTTTCCTGTGCGACACTGACGTCAGCTCCGGTCTCTCGATGCCTCAGTGAACGTTACAAAGTAATGGCGGCGTGCCGGGGATCCTCGTCGAAATGGTATTTCACCCGGGAGCAACTCGAAAACACGCCGTCCCGCCGATGTGGAGTAGAACCGGACCGAGAGCTCTCCTACCGACAACAAGCGGCGAATCTGATCCAAGATATGGGTCAGAGGCTCAACGTGTATCCTTTGTAAACAAACTTATCTTCGACCAGACTAGAGGCAGACATGGCGGTAGCTCACCGTTTTTGCAGGCCCGTAAGCTAAATATGAACTGACTGCCGAGGTTTGGGAGCGAAACACGTGGTTTGTGTTCATTGTTTTCGTGATATTTTAATTCTATTGAACTATATAAATCTTTATCTGGTGTCTCAATGTTATAGTTTTCCGTTTGGCTATGTGGTAGTGTGCATGCTAGCTAGCTTGCTAGCTTACTAGCTGAGGTTTGGCGTCTAAAAGGCCATTAGGCGAGTGTGCAGCTTCTGGTAGACCCTTGTCCACTGAAATAAAATTGCCACACGCCTGATAGAGATTAATAATGTTTTGCTAGATTACGTAAACTAAAGTATGCAATTGGGATTTGACACTTTCTTACAATGTTGGCGTACCACTAGATTGAATGTGATTTATATGAAGCTAGCGTAAGTCACGTATCATGCTGTACAGGCTCGGCTGTTAACTTTTACGTTCTCTTTCTCGGCTCATTTCAAACTCTTGTTCAACGCTACAGCTGCATAGTGAAGCGTGTCTTGGCTTAATTAGTATATAATTTAAGTCCCTTTCAGGTTTGGACAGCTTCCGTTAATCTGAGGGAAGCTCAACGTGTCGGCTTCATGTCTGAGTTACCATCTCGGTCACAGTCACATTAACGGATAGGCGCACACAAGCAACGGCACTTCCAGTTGTAGGGGTTTATAGGGAAGTCTGTTTCCACAATTGTGTGTCAAAATCACAGCACTCCTTTCTTATTCACTTTGCTCTACAATTTCGAATCTGTTACACACTAAAATTTCTATAGTAATAGAACTTCACTGCAGCAAAAAAAAAAGCTATTTAGGTTAATCATACTCGCCAATTCTGAATGTAATCTGGATAACCTTGCTGTTATGTATATGTACGTTACTTGATGCAGTGTCCAATGTCACATGTCAAGTGTACCATGGTTCTCCCCATCACTGTGGTCGGTATGTGTGAATGTAGCTGTGAGAAACATTATCGGGAGGTGACCTGAATGTTGTCTGAATGTCAGAATGCTGTCACTTAAACAGAGTAATGAAGCCAGCAGTGTTGTGCATCCTATGTCAGAAAAGTTCTTTACTCTGCACTTTGCAGCGCAGTGTTATGTAATGTTGAGCAAATTCAAACTTTTCCTTAATCCACAACCCAGCTCTCAATTAACAATAAATACGGCAATTGTTTACATGCATAGATTTTATATGCACCACTCTTTCACCAAATTCCACAGGAATGTAAGTATTCCGATTGATCTGCAACCTATTATCACATATTGTATAAACTTTAGGTAGTTTGAGTATTTTATGTAAATATTTGTATGTTTTCATACAGATAATATCTCCAACCACCCTATTCTTGGCTGCAAAAGTGGAAGAACAACCTCGGAAACTCGAACATGTGATCAAAGTTGCACATGCTTGCCTAAATCCGCAAGAATCGCCTCTAGACACAAAAAGTAATGTAAGTTCGGGTCCCTCTGCATATTGTATGGCTGTCTTACCTGTTGTCTCAGTGGTCATGGTTTCCCTATGTATAACTGGCTGGCACATTCCCTTGCCCTGCACATTGGGTCTTATTTGTCCTGCCCTGGCCTGCATTTGGTGTGTACCACACAACTACACCTAACAAGGCTTGCATTAATATTGAAATGAGCCTCTCTGTTTGGGGTTTTGGCCATTTGAAATCAGTTGTTAGGGGGATAGATTAATAGACTCATTACAATTGTGTTGTAATGACTGTCTATCAAACTTCAGGCATACCTCCAGCAAGCTCAAGAGCTGGTGATACTTGAATCCATAGTGCTGCAGACCCTCGGTAAGTAGTGGTGACTGGAGTGGATGACTTGAGAGCGCTTTGTTTATCATATTCATTATCATTGGTTAATCATAAGTAAGGGAGTAGTGCTATTGATCACTGTTGAATTTTTTTTTTATCACCACCTGTTGACTGAAATGTTTTAGCATCTACGCTATGGCTATCTTGTAAGTTATATTTTCAATTTCAATTCATGTAAAGGTGACATGTCATTCTCCAAATGCTGACAATAATCATGAAACGGGGTATTGATAAAGCTGTTGCAAGTTCTACCTCTACTTCACAGTTGCAGCATTTTATTTTATGACCAGAACAGTTTAGTCTCACTTACTGATCACATTTGATATCAATAAATCGGTCATCCAGAGTGAACGTGTTGAGTCAATTGCACTTAATTTGTAATATACTTAAATAAATTGACCAGAAATTTCCACTATTTACATTTGTCATATAGATATGTACTAGAATCTAAATCAATGGGCTTTAAATGGGGTTCTACATTTATCTGTTCAATCATAAAATGACATGTCACCTCCAAACTGTGTCTGTTGAACTCACCTGTCATGTATTTTGTTCCAGGCTTTGAAATTACTATTGATCACCCACACACTGATGTGGTGAAATGTTCCCAGCTAGTGCGAGGTAGAGGCTTCCTTCTTTGCTCTTTGTGCCCTCTGCTCTTGTTTGTCCCACCTCAGATATGGGTGGGGAGGGGGGTGAAAACCTTGCTGATTTAATGGTTACATGACCACATACCTTTCTCTTTTGATGACCTTTTGAGCTTTTTGTATGACTTTACTTAAATGACAACATTTGCCAGCACTTATTGGGCCAAGTCCAAGACTGAGTTTTTCTTGTTGTTGAGATTTTATCATTTCATTCTCATTGATCCCCCTGAATATTTATTTTGGTTGATTCTTTTCAAATGAGTGGTTCTGGGTGGCATCTTTATAGTGTCCTGTGAGGTCACACCACTTATAGAACAGATGCGCTTTGACTGTAGCTTGAGATTTTTTTCTTTTTTGTTTTTTTTTAAAATTTCTGTCTCTAGCCTTTGCGGAGCATGGGAGAGGAAAGCGAGGCAAAAATCAGCACTCGGAACTCAGTTTTTAACAATGTTAATAGTCTGCAGAATTCTTTGCGTTATCGGACATTATCTTAAATTATAAAAATAAAATAAATACTTTAATTCACCTACTTATTGGCACATAAAGTATTGGTTACCAATATATTGTGTAACTAATAAATCAGAATGTGGCAAAAGTGTAAAAAGAATCGCAAGTAAAATAATCAAATTGATGTGTAGTGCAGTGAACTCTTATTTTGTTGTTAAACAAAGCCTTCAACAACTTGTCTTTATTTTTTATATGGAATTATTAATTGCAAGCCTGATCAGAGCCGGCTCGCCCATAAGCCAATATAGGCAAATACTAAGGCCGTTGTGGCCTCCAGGGGGCGCCACAACATCGGGAAAAAATTCACCTTCAATATAATTATATTAAAACTACTTATTACTATTAACTCTTAAAATGGAAAAGCTCACATTGATCCAAATGTAAAGAAATGCCCAATTAATATTACTACAAAACAATGCTATTTGATTTCTTTTGTAAGTGTATTTAAATCACTGACGGAGGGCGGCGCCATATAAAATCTCACCTAGGGCGCCACATTGGGTAGGGCCAGCTCTGAACCTGATGACTGTAAAATGGTAAAGTAAAATGATAATTATTTAACGTTTAAAGTCGTACGTCTCTAGTATTGAATTACCTCATAGTTTTGCTTGCAGGCTCAGTTTAGTTGTTCCACTCGCTGAAAGTTTCCAAAATGTTGCGTCAGTTTTTCTTTTGGTCCAGTCTTGGTCTTGGCTTAATCAGTGCATTGGAAATCAGTTTAAAAATGGTGAATGTTGTGTTCCTGTCCTAATGATAATAAAGTGATTTTGGTTTGATGAAATCATAATAACTTCTCCCTTCCCCTGTCCTTCTCTTTTGTTCTCTCTTTTACAGCAAGCAAGGATCTGGCACAGACTTCCTATTTCATGGCTACCAACAGGTTGTTATCCTGCCCCTCCTTTGTTGCACTTTGACTGCACACCATAGCTTCCTGTAATGCAGGGTACCCTTTCAGTGTCCAACGGGCCCTACTTGCACTGGTGGTTGTTGGGACGCTTGCCTCCTCCCCTCAGCTCCCCTCCCTCCGTCAGAGGTAGTGGGACGTGGTGGCTTGTAGCGTTACCGGCCCCAGTCGCAGTGCGGTGTATTGTACAAGGGACCACGTGTTGGCACAGATGGGTTGAATGCAAAATGTGAAGTGTAGTGGTGCGCTTGAAACCCACATGTTTGTTCGGTTGCGAAAAAGTGCATAATTCTAAAAGAAAGACACTTTGGTAGCCTGAATAGCAGCTAAAGATTTCACAGATGTAAACATTTCTCGTAGAGGTTCTTCCGGTAAGTACTGCAGATTAATTTTTTTAAATTTTCTTTTTCATATTCATTTGTTTACATTCATTCTCTCCTCAAATATTTTTCAGCTTTTGTAATAATTGCTTGTCTTTAAATGCACATCTTTTTCCTAGCTCTACAACACTCTTTCATACATTTAATTCATATAAGCTCAATGTAAATGTAGTTATGACCCATTAAGGACCTTCAGAATATCAAGGTTTTACCATTAGCCCGGGTTGGTCCCCTTTAACCATGCTGTGCTAAGCCAAGTAGGGATGAGTGATGACATGACATTTCCACTACAGCCTCGCAGGGATGGTTTGATACCCTAAATTTGGTAGGCGGTACTAATACTGATGGAATTCTTAGATTCTCCATACCAATTTCGATACCACATAAAAAAAAATCAACCAATCGAATGAATGCATTTCACCAACAACTCTTCATATGGAAAAACTCGCCAAAAAGTGCCAGCTAGTGCTGGTGGCTAGAACAAAGCTCTGGTTGTTAAAATAAATAAATAAATTCTCTTTACTCAGCCCTCAGTACTTTTCTAGCTTTACCTGGATTCCTGTCTGGAGTTTAGTTTCACTCCTGTGTTGTTGTTGTTTTTTTTTTATATATATATATATATATATATATATCAGCCTTATGTAACAGTTAACCGTTTGGATCAGTGTTAAGTTGCTGCTAATGCAAACCAAACCTGTTTGCTGTTGCTGCTTCATGTTGAAAGCTTACCACTGGTAAACTGCCAATTACTTTTATTGTGAAGAAGTTAATCAAGTGTAGTGCGTTTATTAGGCTAGTAAGGCTTCATTAGTGTTTCAAGTAAACAACTTTACATTGCTGATTGGTGCAATGGAAAATCACTTGTAGCGTTCACAGCATGGCTTGGCATGACTGACCCCTACTATGGAAAAACCCAAAATGTCATCTGCATATCCAAGCATTTAGTGTCTTGTGTACTGAGCAAAATGTATTTGGTGCTTATGATTTATTCTTAATTAAGGAAGCAAAATGTCCCTCTTAGCAAGTCTTTTGTTCTTAAAACTGGGTCCTTAAAGGGTCTGTTTAAAGTAGGTAGTGGAAGCAATTGGCAAAGTAATTTACTTGAACACTTTAAATTATTCAACAATGTCTGGATGCTTACTGTGAATGATGATAAATGTTTTGGCACTTAGAAAGAGTGAAAGGTTGTGACCTGTGACTTCAATATTTGTACAAATTAATTTTAACTCGGTCACGGACCCACAACCGTAACTTTTGTAAGTTAATTCACGCATAAATCCATTTAAGAGGATTTTGAAATGTCAACCAATTCAGCCGTGACTGAGCATTTTGTATTAAACCGTCATTATCAGACCACTAGATTCCAGACATTGTGCTTGTGTCATTGTACAAGGTTACCATCCGGCCTTTATCAAGTGTGTTTTAGAATGCGATGATGCTAAGTTATGACAATTTGTTTTTAGACAGTAGCATGCTGAGATGTGATGATAAGTGCTATTGAATCTAGCTATATTATGAACAAGGTTTTCCTTCCTTTCTTCATTGCATTGATGTTGGAATAGCATATTCATGATCGAAGAGTCTGAGGTGATCACAGAAAAGCAATTTTCAGTCTAAAAAAAACCAACCATGGTGCTTATGTGCAGTCAACACATATATTATGTCTGGTTCACAACTAAGAGCTACATCCTTTGGTGGTTATTTTGAAATGTTATAGTTGAAGTTTGTGTGTATAACTTGGCCATCCTTACTTGGCGGATGGTAGCGAGTTTCCAGTTTTTATTTGTTGTTTTTGATATAAGACTGTTCTCCTGTTTGTGAACTAGACTAAAGATTTGAACTCTTTCTGCAGCTGCAGAACAGTGTGAAATATTCAGTTAGTATTTACCCTTGAGTCATTTAGCCATGCAATTGTACTCAGTTTCCACTTCTGCAGTATACCTCAGTATTCCCCCTAACACTGGCTGCACCACTACTAAGCTGTATACCTTGATTTGGAAATCCTGTAGGTTTATCCATTTGAACGCAGTCCAAAGGAAGAGAGGCCCACGCAGATAGAGTTGTAGGAGCAGCCCCTTGTCAGATAACTGTGCAATGATGTAATTGTCACATGGCCTCATGGTCAGTATGTTTCACAATGGACAGACGACACTTACTTATTACACGTGGTCCCCTGCCTCACTTCCCTCACTTTTGTTTTCATGCCCCAGCAGTCACGTTTTCTAATTGGTAAATTGTCACATGACACAAATACTGCCTAATTGCAAGCACACCAGGAATTATGTCTATATTACACCTGCATCATAAAGGTATTATTATCACCTGTATTTGGCTGTAGAGTGAATTGTTTGAAATAAATGTTGTTACATTGTTAAGTCAGGTCTACTGTATCAACACATTTAAATAGGTTATCTTTGAACAATTATGCTCAATTCTTGCAACTTATTCCATCAGTAAATTAAAACTGTCTGCTCCTTCTTGTGTTTTTTCTCTTTTCTCCACATGTGGGATCGATCTTGACCACACCTGGCCTGAATCAACTCACTCACATACATACACCCTCGCATATAACACTCTTTACATACACTCACTCACTACGCAGTCTACACCTCACTACCTTCTGCCTCCAGTACAAGCCCACAGTGATTGCCTGTGTGTGCATCCACCTGGCATGTAAATGGTCCAACTGGGAGATCCCAGTTTCTACTGATGGGAAACACTGGTGGGAATACGTTGACAACTCCGTCACTCTCGAGTTGCTTGATGGTGAGATGGAAGTTACATTTTTTTAACTTTAATGTGTTGTAATGCATTTGTAGCCATAATACTCCTAGGGAATCCAAAGGTAACTTTGGATTGTTGGGTTCTCTGTTCCTTCGTAAAGTTTCCTTACTATTTGAAGTGCTATGAGATGACGTGTTGTGAATTGGCGCTATATAAATCAAATTTAATTGAACTGAATACATTGGAAAGCTGTTGGGTATTTAATTTTCAGTCTTATCCCACTGCACAGTGGATAATACTAAAACCTGATTTTCCATTAATGTAAGCAATACTCAAGTTAAGAGTCACTAGTTATGTATAGTTATTTGTAAACATTTTTGCCAAGGGTAACATAGAATTCATATACTTTACAACTGTGTGATTGATAGAGGCAGTGGCACTGTGTCACTTTAACAGCAGAATTGTTTAACATTTCTATCTTGTATTTTCAGAGCTGACTCATGAGTTTCTGCAAATTCTGGAGAAGACGCCCAGCCGGTTAAAGAGGATACGCAACTGGAGGGTAGGATGCTTTGCTGCTATGTTTTTCAGGCACTGGAAGGACATGATTGATCTATAACTTTGTTTTGATTGGCTCAGGATGTACAAAGAGGATGCAGTCTTTTTAACCAGAAAGTGTTTGGATACCTGTAAAACAGGGGTCATAAATTTACACCCTAGTCCCTAATAAGTCCCTGTGTCTCAGTACACAGGCTCCCTATTGGCTCCCCCTTTCAAACCAAAGCTTTTTTTTTTTTACCATCTGCATGTTTAATGTCTACAAAGGAACTGTCATTGGAGCACTGGTGCTAAACAGAGTTAAAGCACAGTGAGCCAGCTGGTTGAGTGACAGGCGGTGGATCAGTGTCAGAAAAGCAATGGGCAGCCCCAAACATCTTACTTTTAGCCTGGCAGCTGAACACTCATTTCCGGAGATTCAGATATAGATGTGGCCAAGCCCTGGAAGCTCCAGACAAGAATGTTCCCAGGGTTGTGTTTACCATGAGAGCAGGCGTTGTGACCCCATTTTCAAAAACATTGAGACACCTTGTTAAAATGTGATTTAAAAACAGAATGCAGTGATACACAAATCATTTAAATTCTATATTAAATTGATGATAGTACAGTAAGACATCACTTTGTCGTATTTTTTTCATAATGCACCAAATGTTTTCAGTGGGTGACGAGCCTGGAGCTGCAGGCAGGCCAGTGTAGCACCCTGACTCTTTTACTATGGGGCCATTCTGTTGTGGTGCAAAATTCCTGGGATCAGCCAGGCCTTTTCCAAAAAAGTTGGTATTTGGATGATGGCATATGTTACTCCAAAACCTGTATATATCATCAAATATTGATTGTGCCTTCTCAGATAGTTACTCATGCCATATGCATCCTCATACCATCACACCTGGAGATTTTCAACTGCACTGATTCATCAGACCACAGGACATTTTTATCACTTTGCCTCACTCTGTCTTAAATGAGCTCAGGCCCATAGAGGGCAGCGGGAGTTCTGAATCTTGTGATGTTTTCTTCTTTACATGATACAGTTTTAACATTGCACTTGTGAATGCAACGATGAATTGCATTTACTGACAATGGTTTTTGGAAGTGTTCCTGGATCCATGCAGTGATTTCTGTTAAAGAATCATGTCTGTTTTCAATGCAGTGCTGCCTGTGTGTCAGAAGATCATAGCCACCCTAGTATTGGTTTTTGATCTTGTCCCTGGCGTACAGAGATTTCTTTTAATATTATGTACCATAGATGATGAAACCCCAAATTTGTTGCAATTTTAGATTGATAAAGAAGTTATTCTTAAATTGTTAAACTAATTGCCCACGGAGTCTCATAAAATGATAAACCCCTCCCTAACTTTAACCTAATTACTTGTGTTCCAACAAGTTTCTTCCTATTACACAACCCAATATATGCTCAATTTGAGCTTTTTTTTATTTATTTTAAACAATATTTTTCAGTTTCAACATTTGATATGTTGTCTTTGTATAATTTTCAATTAAATTTAGTCTTTGTCATTGTTTTTATTTACATCTTACACAGCGTTCTAACTTTGGGGGTTGTAAAATTTCAAATACTTCTTCAAGCAGAATTATGGGCTGCAAAAGAAAGTCTGCCATTTAAATTGTTTAATCACTGCCCTTGTTTAACGTCAGAAAATGGTTACAGTTACCTAAACCTATACTCTTCACAGCCTCACCTTACCAATCTTTCTTACCTCTAGGCAACACAAGCTGCCAAAAAGCCCAAGAGTGAAAATGCCCAGTTGACGGACAACTCTTTTGCTGGGCCCTCAATGCTCCAGGACCCGAGTGAGGCCACACTTTCTGGACTTCCTTCATCCAACCCAAGTTTTTCCAAAGCAGGCGCTGCCTTCCCTGTGCCTATGCCTGGCCAGTCCAGAGGAGCACCTCTGTCTCTGGACACCATGACTGCCACATACAATCCAGGGAGCCATAGTGAATGGCCCCAGAGCAGCCAGAGCCAAGCAGGGTACCCTTCCACCTGTATCAAACAGGAACCCCTCAGCATCCCTCTCCAGGAGCCGACACTGTCCTTGCAAACCTCCACTTCCTCTTTGCTTCAGCAACCGCCTATATACAGGACTGAGAAAACGGTAGATTTCAACCCTGTCAAACAAGAACAAAAATCAGCTGGTGGGAGTGGTGTGGGCAAACATCAGCCACCTCAGTCTGCTTTCCCTCCACCAGCTCAGCCTCCTCCACCACAACCTTCTCCAGCTCAGAAGCTGTCTCTAGATAAATACAGAGAGAAACATGCTGCAGAGCTGGCTGTCTCTGGACAGAAACGTAGGCAGGAGCAGCATGAAAGAGTAATGGACTTTGAAGCGAGGGGGGATTTGTCATCCTCCTCTTCTACCTATGCACCATCCACTATGGGCCAAGTAGACCATAGAAAACATTTGCAGCCCCACCAAACATCCCATGGTGGTGGTGGCGGCATTACCACTGCCTCCCCATTGAAAATTAAAGTCCCTTCCTCCTCAACTTCAGGGCAAGATAGACGCCATCACAGTGACAAACGGGACAAAGGCTCAATTAAACTCCGCCTGGCTGTTCCTGGGTCCAGTGGCAGTTCACAGCTGGATAAAAGCGGACAACCAAGCAAAGACGAACTTAAAATGAAGATAAAAGTTTCATCATCCGAGCGCCACAGCTCTTCAGATGAAGGCATAGCCGCCAACAACAACAACAACAAGAGTAAACATTCCAGCCCGCTGGTGAGCAAGGAGAAGCAGCATCGTGGAGCGGAGCACAACCCCCATCGCCACCACCACAAGCACAGTAACCCCCACCTGCACAGTGGCAACGGACGAGGAGGCACCGAGGGGCCAGGTGGTGGGGTCGGCCTGCTACGGGGGCCTCCAGGATTGGTCAGCATGGAAGGGACGACACTCGCTCCTCCCGGATCCACGTCTTTGTCTTCTTCACGCAAGAGGGTATACCCCGAGGCCAGCCACAACCACCACCCTTCGTCCTCATCCTCCACTTCTTGCTCCAAAGTGAGCAAAATCTCCAAGGGTGGCACTGGTGCTGCAGGTACTTCATCTTTTTCTTCCCCCTTTTTTCCTCCTTGCTCCTCTCCTGTACTGCAGTGTGTCTCATCTGGCTTGCAGCTCTATGGCTAACCTCCCTCCCCTCCCACCCTCCTTCTTCTCCTCCTTCTCCTCATTCTTGTTTCTCCTCCCCCCCTCCTGTCACACCCAGGTGGGCTGCGGACCTCTCAGCAGTACCCTCCTAGTGAATCGCCACATGAAGTGGGAGAGCAGAGACACTGAGTCCACCAATTCTGCAGCCATGGCCAGCACATGGAAATGGCAACAAACTACCCCACAGCTCAGACTATGCTCACCTCCTTGTTAAGTGCCCTAGGAAATAACTCTATGTGATGATAAACCCTTTATTGAAAGGCAGAAAAACTTATCTGCCAAAAAAAGAAAGAAAAGAAAAGTATTGTTGGACTTCTCGATTTGTGAGAGACAAATAAGGTGAAAAAATTATGCTTCCTGACTGTCACATCTCTGGGCTGTGATGCTCAGTCCTGTGTTTCTGTTAGTGTGTCAAATTGCTGCTTGGTTATCCTTCCTCCTCAAATGGGTCTCGGAATGTGCGAAGGTGGGTGTGTGTATGTGAAAGGGAAGGGTTGAGTGTGAGTTTCCATCAGGAGGAAAAGTCCCTTTCCTACATGTCAGATCTCCATATGGGAAAACACAAGTATTACAAGTACCATAAAAAGCATGGAAGGTGCACTTTCTTCATTTTCTTTCTTCTTTTTTTTAAACAAGTAATTTAATTGAATCACATTTCTGCCGTTGTATGGAGGAAGCTAGTGGCCAGCTAGAGATGAGTTCAGTTTATGTTTGCTGGCATTCCATTTAGTACTGTTGGATGCAGATATTTTTTTTTAGGTGTAAAGTTTCATCTCCTCCATTACTTTCTTGTCTTGGTTTCTTTTTTATACTTAAGTACTGTGCATATGATTTGCATGTTTCAATCATCAAAGGGATTTAAAAGGAGAGTGCTTACTTGCTGTTTACAGAAAATGGAGATAAATGTACATACATTTTTGTATGTTTAAAGAAAAAAGCTATACCATGACTACTCAGGTTTGGAGCTGCTTGTAAGTATAACAAGATAACTATAATACCTATAAAAGAGTTTTATTTTGTTGATCAGTGGATTGGGCATCATCTTGTGAATGATTGCAGCATTCCAGTGGTGTGTGCTTCTTACAGCCTTGCTATAGACAGTAATGTACTATAGGTTTCCATCACAGGAAATATCAGTTGATTCCCTCAGCAACTGGCACATCCAACACCTACTTATCACATCAGAGAGATGCAATTTGTACCAAAAAATATTTTTTGGACCTCTAAGTAGACCTTAAGCTGGATGCCAAAGGTTGTGCCTCAAAAAAAAAAAAGCTGATACAGACAGTAGTAGTGTGCTATTAAAGTTTACCTTTATTACTTTGAAGTGCATCAGACATTTCATGACATGAAGCTGTAGCCCCTCCGATGTCAGCCCACAAAGGGGACACATTTCTTCAATCAACCATGAACGGGGTACTGTTCAGGAAATGTAAAAAACTGTTGGCTTAGAGCTGTTAGAGCAGTGACTAATTGGCTGTATGTAAGATGACCTCCCTGATATGTAGGAAACCTCAAGTATCTGCAATGTAGACGTGCTTGATAGGTTTTTGTGACTCCGACTTCCTCATCCAATCGGTTGAATTTACATCTACAGCCTGTCCGGACACAGCGTCACATCAGTTTCATACAGTAAACTCTCTGTTGTTTACCCAGTCCCCTCTGTTCCTGACTAGGGTACTCATTTATTTTAGAGTGTGCAAAATATGTAAAATGGCTGAGACTGGATTACTTGTACCCTGATTATAGATATACAGTTGGGCACAGAACCACGGCAGTTCTAGACAAATGAGCATAAGCCACTCTTCACATCCTTTTTTTCCCCCCTTTTCATTTCAATATTATGAATAAACTTCAAAGTTGCCACTACCCTGACACGCTATAAGTTCTGGTTGTTTTTCATTTTATTACACACACTGTAATGTTGATCCATGTTGTTAAACTAGGAGTAAAGACACCTTTTCTTGTGCTGATTGTAATATTGAATATAAAAAAAAATGCCTGTGCCGTAGCTTATCAGTTAGTGCTGTGTTGTTTGAGCACAATTTTTAAACAGACATGAAAATCTAAACAGAAATAATAGTTCACATTCACTGCATAATTCATTGTTATACTGCAGTATAGATTTAATTAAAACCTAAATGGACCATGCAGTACAGAAGCCTCTAGTTGCACTGTAGAGATTTAAAATTAAGGTATAAAATTGGCACATTAATAAGATTGCTATAGAAAATACCCAAGTTAGTCACATAAATCTAGCATCTATTCATTCACATTTTATAGGTTCTAATTTTGTAGAAGTGAAATGTATAAAAGTGCTTTCCTTTTGAAACGTCCGTCCTAACACTGACACTATTGCTGCATCACTGTTGATAGGTGTTAAACCCTTCTTGGGTAGCAAAAAAAAATACTGGGTGTTTTCAGTCACCAGTATAAATCAAATCATCAGATGTCCTCTTAAACATACTAACTCCTGACTGAACCACACAGTCCCTCTGGGTGACCACAGCAGTTCTTCTTCTGTGTTTCCCAAGAGTTCATGTCAGTCTTGTTTTTTGGAATGAACAAATGCTTTAGCAGCTGGTCAGCTGATGGACGTAGTCTCTGGTCACTAGAGTTAAGAGAAAATGAATGAACATTAGGGACATGAACATGCTTATGTATAAAAAAAACAGACGTGCAGTGTTAGTAAATTGGTTATTTTTCATTAAAATGAATTGTTTCAACAGTAAGGTTATGAAAGGAAGTTGCCATGCACTAAAAAGAAGTTAAACTGTTTGTGCTTAAAAGACAGGACAACAGATCTCACCTTGTCAAGCAGATATTTACAAAATCCTTGGCATTTTCTGAGAACCCGTCTGGTAAGGAGGGCATCAACCCTCTCTGGGCCCCGATGTAGAACAAGGCAGCCATCTTGTCCATGTGTGCCAGTGGTGGTTTGCCTGTTGCCATTTCAAACACTGTGCAACCCACGCTCCATATGTCTGACTTCCTGCCATATCCTGTCTCATTGATAACCTGATGGATGGAAAACAAACAGCCAGACAAGGTTAAAAAGGGAACTTGGGCTCATGAAACTTAAAAAAAAAAAAACAGACCACCTAGATGGACTCCTACTTACCTCTGGTGCCATCCAGTACGGTGTGCCGTGGACAGACTTGAGCAGGTCTCCACTGTTAGAAGCTGTGTGGTTTAAGCAACTGAGACGTCGAGCACAGCCAAAGTCTATGAGCTTGATGACACCAGTCGGCATCAGCATGACGTTGTTTCCCTTCAAGTCCCGATGAATCACCCTGTTCAGGTGAAGGTAGGCCACCCCCTCCAGGATCTGATGAGTGTATAGAGCCAGGACTCGCTCTGGCAGTGGACCAAATCTGAAGGGCGGTGGAGACCACTGTATTAATGACACTTGCAGTTTATCACAGATGAGGCAAGCTCTATGTATCAACAGAAATGTCACGGTGAGCAGTCGGATTATTTAAGGCTAACCTGTGAAGGATGCTGGCGATGGATCCTCCTGGGATGTACTCCATGAAGATGGAAACCACATGCTGATAAAGCGAGGTCCCCAGGAAGCCTACAATGTTGATGTGACTGACAGTTTTAAGCAGCTCCACCTCCCCCTGCAGCCGATTGTACTCTTTCTTTGCAGTATCAGGGTCGGAGGAATCCAGGCTCACCTGCTTCACAGCAATCAGCTGGCCCTGACTGGTCAGGCCACAGTACACCTGGTAAGAGAGCAGTGTTAGCCAGAGCTGGTTGAACATCTAGACCTTCAGTTGTTGATGATTTGGATATTTTTATAGGATTAATCTGTGTTGCATGGCTGTATGAGTAGATATGTTTTCATGTTAGGAATAATGACAAAGGAGGCAAGTTCTCGTAGATGAAAGACCTACAGAGCACAAATGAGCTTAGAATGGCAGAAGTTGGTAATTCTTAAAAATGAAGTAAAATAATTTCTTCTGCTTCAGTGTTTTGTCAGCATTTTTGCTTTTAAACATCAGCATACTTACTGTGCCATAGGCGCCCCTGCCGAGTACTTCACCCTTTGTCCATGTGATGGTGCCATCTACAACCAACCCAGAGCTAAGTAAAGCACAGCTGTCTACTGGAACAACCTGCGAACATGTACACACAATGCTTAAAGTAACTGAGACCAATGGTAGTTGCCATGCAGAGTGACCTGACTTATCAGCTGAACATTCAAGAATTTTTACAATTTTTTTTCAAAAAACAAGTAGGCATTTGAGGATCATTTAATCTGACATAATTAACAAAATCTAAATCCATTTTCAAAAGCCGTCATCAGGCCCAATCAGTGTTAACTCATTTAGTGACCTGATGTAAATCACCAGCCCTCATAGTTTAAAGGCTTGTTACATATACACTTTTCCCCACATATGCAGTGGTGTAGACTAGTAAACAGACTTTGTCAAATGAAATCAGGCGTTTCCTTTTTTAAAGACCCCCTCCACTGAAAATCAAGTATTTTCCCTTGTTAACATGCCCATATGGTGTTTTTTATTTGCTGGAAGACGCATCCTAAGCAAACACCATGGCTGAGTACTTTCACCTTGAAACTGCAGCATACCAATGATGGTCTCAACACAATTACCATTTGTAGCTGTCACTTCTACCATAGTCTCAATTCAAAGGAATTTGCCAGTGTTTTTTAAATATACAAGTGTATTTATCTCCTAGCTTGAAATCAAGTATATTTAGCCCAATTATATTTAGTCAACACCAATACGCATATTTTGTAAGACAATTTCCTTTATGTTCGTGCCTCTCATCCACAATTATTTTAAGTCACTTAAAGTCACTGAAGTGATGATTTGTAAAAACTCGGTTTATGTGCCCATTGTTGCTTTGTGTAAAGTGCATCTCTCTCTCTCTCTCTCTCTCTCTCTCTCTCTCTCTCTCTCTCTCTCTCTCTCTCTCTCTCTACATATATATATATACAT
>OMNN01045318.1:6804-17861 GCA_900302755.1 Chromis chromis
AATGTCAGTTGGGTAGTATATATTTAGATTTATATATATATTCGTATACATGAATAAATTTAAATTCTTGTCATTTCAGTGCTGGCCGACACTTCTTTCACCCCAAAAATATAATAATAAACCTGTAAATGTGCAGAATATGTGCTGGGTGTTTTACTTTGCCTTTATCAGCACAGAGATCAAGGCTTTTATCTATAAATGGGATTCTTATAGTTGTTTCTGTACACTTTTTATTTTGCTGCTCCTCCACCCTGATGACGGCACCGACTGTAGTTATTGTTTGCATAAAGGAATATTCAAACTGTTGAAGAATTATGACTATTTCAGTAAACATCTACGTTATTTCCGAAGAGGTGTTGATCATTTTTTTGTCCTCACAGCAAATATTGGCTTTAAAATGAAGCATAAACGACATCTAAACGCTGACATTGTTAGATGGTTGAAAAATACAGCTATAAACGTGAACTTGGTCTCCAGAAATTTAAGCAAAAGGTTGTTTTGAACTATGAGCAAAACAGAGAGCTATCCAGTTTTGCCACAGTAACAGTTATGGGGTTGTCATTTTAAAAGGACAATTATATTAGGTTAGGAAAAAAAGTAGAGTACCACAAAAAAAGAACATTTACTGAAAAGCATTTCCAAAAGTAGCCCAGGAAATTAGACAGCATATAGGAAAAGTTAACGCTCAGTTAAACTCACACTTCTTTGAATTCTCTTCTCATTCTTTCTCCCCACCAGCTCCCACTCAGCTCGTCTTTCCAGCGTGTTAGTTTCTCTCCCCTGACTGTTTTTTAAGTGCCGCTCTGAATAAATAAATGCTAAATCAACTCGCTCTCGATGTGGTAATTCAAAGCACTGAGGGCCGGAGTGAATTTTAAGGCGAGATGAGGAGGCACAGACTTTCTCACAGATCCAGCTCCAGGCAGATAAACATGATAAACAGCCGCTGAATAAGAAAATGTAAAACAATCAGGAAACAACGACAGAAAGAATCAGGAGTGATTGAAATACTCACTCAGAAAAAAAATGATAAAAACCTATCAGAATACCATGAGACCCCCCAGCAGAGACCAACAAATGCTGACCTGAACACCCACATACAACCACACTTATGAACATATTCAAACACATATAGATGAATATTTAAAGCTCAGCAAGAACATCTTTTACATGATGCAACAGCTAAAATAATGGATGTTCATGTGTATATGAACATGACATACATGTCTACATCTAGACACACTAAGTGCACACAGAAATACACACCGAATGTGTAGAGATCAGCAAAAATAAGCAGCAAATCCCTCTGGAAAGATGCTGCTGTGGCAACTTCAGGCCTCTGAGGACACATACAATATATTTATATATACATATATACTGTATAATACATGTATACATATATATACTATACACCAATGAGCCACAACATTATGACCACTGACAGGTGAAGTGAATAACATTGATCATATTGGTACTATGTGGTGTTCTGCTGGAAAACCTTGGATTTTAACATCCATGTTGATGAGACTTAGACACCCAAATAAACATTGTCCCAGAACAAACACACTCCCTCATGCAGATGGAAATCCCAAATGTCACTGGCCTACCCCCACAGGAAAATGCACCCCACCACATGGCAAAGACATCATTTCATTACATTTTATTTATTAGGCAGGAAAGACTTTAAAACAAAATCGGGCCTGACTCAGTACAAACTGATTTTCAGCAGGTTCCTGCTCTGCAGAACACACAAACACAGCATTCATCAACAGCTCAACACGCGACATGAAAACATACAGTCACACAGAGAAGTAGGAACACGCTGGTGTGAAGCTACAGAGTCCGTCACTGGTGGTCACAACGATAGCCGTCGGCCAGATGTTTCACCACAGTCTTTTTAAAAGGTCCAGGTGACTGTTTGGTTCTTTATGGTGAGGGGGATCCTGTTCCAGGCCCTGGTGAGCTCACAGAAAAAGGAATTTTGTCCATAGGTGTTCCTGTAGTGAGGTATGGGTATTTGGTTTGTGGTGGATCTGGTTGAACGCTCGGATCGAGAGCTGGGTCTTGGGACCAGAGCGGACAGTGAGGCCGATGGGCAGTTGTTGAGCACCAACCAATTAGTAACATGGAGGAACATGACAATGGCCCACGATGTTGGTTTGACCTCCAAACTTCCTGGACCCCATTCTGATCAAGCATCAACAGGATGCAGTGGAACCAGTTGGATTGACAGAGTCCCCACTGCACAAGGAGAGTACCCAAAGGATCCACTTCCCTGGTCCTGGTTCCAGACCCCATAGGACACCCTGAGAGGTCCTCTGGTCCATGCCCAATGGTTCAGAGCACTTTGGACCACATAAGGGGGACCAACACAATATTAGGCAGGTGGTCATAATGTTATGCCTGATGTGTGCATGTGCAGATTCGTAGTGACACTGACCACGAAGACAGAAAAAACAGGAAAAAAATGAAACTGATGGACTGAAATCGTTGCCACTCTTCAACCAATCCATTGGTCGCAGGAAAAAAAATAATGATGCAATGAGCTCACTTTACCTGCAGCATTATTAGCCTAAATGAATTCTACATCTACATTCAAATGTAGTTATTGCAGCATATTACATCATTGTAACCTGGTTATTTTATACTGAACTAATAAGAACAGTCTGGGAGCAGAGCAGCTGCACATATTATAGGATTTCTGAAAATATATCAACCGGTGATGCAGCTCAAGAACCACTGAGGAATAAAAACATGTTAGTGGCTGTTTTTAGATGATCTGACATGTTGGTTGTTGAGCTCTGATACACAAACTGTTGTCTGGAAAGTTTAAACTCCATTTTTTTTAACAAAGTGCAGTTGAGTCAGTTTGGATCCGACTGATTCTGTCTCTCTGTGGTTTATTTGTTTCTCTTTCTGGTCTTTTTTATGTGTTTTTGTAGTGTTTGCCTCCTCGTCGCCGTTTTGTGACTCTTTTTATACATTTGGAGTTATTTTGTGTGTCTTTGAGGTTGCTTTGTCTTTGCATCGGTTTTGCATCTGTTTTGTGTCTCTTTGGCTCAATGTTTATCTCTTTCTTGCCAATTAACATTTATTTGTGGTCATTTCCGTCTCATTTTTATGGGTCTGAGTCTCTTTGCAGTCGTTTTGCATCTACTAGTGGTACTTTTGTGTGTTGGAAGGGTGGTTTTTATCTCCAAATGGTGTTTACAAAGTTTACAATCCACTTTTTGGACAAAATGCACAAACACAGATGACGTCGTTGGCATCAGTTAGTTTGGAGCCAAGTAAACGTTAAATAAGTTAGACATAGCAGCCTCCATTAGGTTGAACCAGTCGAAGTTCAGTCATCTGTTCCTCCTGCAGTCAAGAATAATGGATTAATCCTGGAAGGCTGTTGATGGAGAACTTTTCTCTACATAAAAAGCAACACTGCAGATTGTCCCACCAATGAGAATATGGTTGAATGACAGCATATCAACCAACTAATCGACCGGTCCACCTGGAGAATAAAGACCTATTGTTTAGAAGTTGATTTTGACACTTTAAATAAAATGAGGTGCTGAATAAGTTCTGTGAATCTGACAAACAGGCCTCAAAGTCTTTGTTAACAAAACATTTTGTCCATACAGTGAAAAAACACTGTAACTGTTGCATGATTAAGTTTTTACCCGTTCATTTTTGGTGCAACATTGGAAATCAATGCAAATTTTGAAGTGTCTTTGAAGAAGTTTCTGTTGTTTCATTGTGTTTTGTGTTTTTGTTTTCATCAGTTTAATCGTGGCTTGAAGTAATAATAATAATGCATATTGTTTGTATTTACACAAAGTTGGTAAACAATGCAAATGTAAAGGTTTGAGATCATTTCTAAGCCTCTAAAACACAGTGTTGATCAAAAATTGCTTTTAATTCCGATATATGTATATATACGAGATATGATTGAACACTGAGCCTGGACAGCACAGCCTTCAAACAGTTCACATGTGCATATTGGACCATCACAAAACAGAACAAGATAAATGAAAAAGATGAAAAAAAAACACGCACATACAGAATGTTATACACACTCGTGGCCAATTTCAACCCATTTTTCACACTGTCCCTGATTAAACCCTTGAAATATGTTGACAGAAGCAGCGCTGAGAAAAGCTTTGACTGTAAAGGCAAAGACAAATGTTGAGAGAGCGATACCGACAGGGATAAAAGCCCTGTAAGTTTATTCCTCATGGTTATCCATCAGAGATATTGTGTTTAACAAAACGCAGCGGCCCGCGATCGATTGGCTGACATTTCCAAAGCCAACACTGAATATACACCCCGTTTATATCTGTGGTTTCTCACCACTGTGGGGAAAAATGTCGGCTGAAAAAAACTACAGTACAAGTCCACAAACACAGACACATGACCTGAAAATATGAAACCGCCTTGTAGCTTCAGAGAAGTAGGTTTTCTAAAAGAAGCGCAATGTTTACATGCAACACCAGTAAACAGCTTTGAGCAACATTTTAATTAAGTTTACATGCTTCCAAGTAACGTCGCCTCTCTTAATAACCCCATTTACTTGGATTAATTTGTAATTAGCTTTGTAGCGGCGCTGCTGCTGGCTCTCGCATCTCTGTGACCTTTGGCATGAAAACTTGTAAAAACAGGAACTAAAAAAAGATTTCTGGGGCGTTTACATTTGGGTCGGATGCGGCGGAGACACGGTGGGAATCAAACAGTGTTGATGCCGGTGTCAGAGGAGTTTTACATACAAAACATCATCCATCTTCTTTCTTTCACTTCATTAAATGTTCCCGTCACTGGTTCACACCGTCAGTCAGTCACGGACAAATAAGAGGTCACATTCACCTCACTGCAATATGAAAATAATGAGCAGAGAAGTGTACTGTTTGCTTTTTTTTAGGGCTCTTCACAATGTAACACTGCTTATAATGTGTTTTTTTAAGTTTGTCAGCAGTATCTCTACAAAATAGGTGCAAAGATTTAACTGTACGACTGCAACTAAGGATTGTTTTCATTGCTGATTAACTTGTAGATTATTTCCTCAATCAGTCAATCATCTTTAAAGAGTTAGATGTTGATCAGTGTCTCTTGTTTTGCCCAAAGATATATAAACTAATCAGTTATTTTTACAGCTTTATATAAGTGACTAATATAGGCAGACTAACCCACTGTGGAGAAAGACGCATGTGGGAACATCTGCATCGGTTGTTTTCTTCCCTCCAGTTGCATATAGTTATAATACACCACTGTACTATTTTCCAGCATAAAGTTCTTAAGAAAATATTTGTTTTGCAGTTGTTTTTGGATCAACTACTTCGAGTTTAATTTACAACAATAAGCTGCAATATTAAAAACCAGCTATCTACTGTTGTGCAGGTCTCTCTCTAATTGGTTGAAGTCTGGACTACCCCAACCTCTGAAGGTGTCTTGTGGTTTTAGGCGCTAAGATGTTAGCACCAGATCCTTAAAGTCCTTGGATTTGTTTTCCAGAACATCCTACAGATGCTCGATCTGATTGAGATCTGGGAAATTTGGAAGCCGAGTGGACACCAAGATAACCTCCACAGCTGAGAAATGAAACCGAAGTGGCAAAAACTGCAGTTCCTCGAATGTCCACTTGAGGATGGTTCTAAAAGTGGGTCACTGCCCATAGCGGTTCAGTGGAGTGAGGACGGCAATGACCTTTATATTGGCGAAACTTAGCAACAACTGAACAAACATATGTCCCAACACAGAAGGGCAAACTCCTCAGGTCAGGATCTAGCTGTCTATTTACACCTAAAGGAGAAGGCACACTCCTTTGAAGAGAGCAATGTACATATTTTGGACCGGGAGGAGAAAGAGGAGTTAAGGAAGCCATCTATGTAAAAGTGGAAAAACCATCCCTCAACAGGGGAGGAGGTCTTCGACACCACCTATCTCTGATTTACAATGCCACCCTTTCGTCTCTACCCAGGAGATTCAACAACTTAACCTCTAAGAACCATAGTCGTTTGCAAATGGCTCAGTGTGACTCCTAACAACTCTGACGACCCCAACGACTGTTGTCATGGAGCACTATCTGAGTCACACCTTTGGAGCACTAACGACCGTTAGTCACCACTGGTCTTTGCAAACACCCCCACAGAGGTTAAATACCTGGGTTCCCTACCAGTGAGTCAGACTAGCCCGGTCTAGTCTTGACACGCATGAACTGATGAAGCCACTCGGATGAGAGGCGAAACGTCTTCACAGACATATCACTGAGTCCAGTTGCCTTCAATTGAATTGTGCAGAATGCCCATAGACCTCTATGTACTCTGGACATCCATGACTCTGTCTTTGGTTGTCTGGTTGTACTTCCTTGGACACTTTTGGTAACCACTGCATACCAGTAACACTTAACAACACCTGCTGTTTTGGAGACGCTCTGATCTAGTCGTCTATGATCATATTTCTTTGAGCCTGTTCTTGACTGCAAGAACTGACCCTGTAGACCCTTTTTCAGGGCCGTTTTTATTTATTTATTTGATTAGGACAATGCATATTAATTGACATGTCAGCAGAACGTAAATATGCCGGAGTTAGAATAAATTCTAATATTAATCCGTTGTCCTAAAGCAGGTGTTTAAATACATAGCGACGATACATTATACATACACAAATACTATATAACAAATGGATAAAACATGCAAAGATCTCACAGAATAAGTTCCAATTCACATAGAAAAGACAAAAAGGTTACTCATGAGATCAGGTCTGATTTGTTATTAATCACTGCTTAAGGGTCTTTTTAAAGGTGGTGTAGTTGTGACAGTTTCTAACATGAGCTGGCAGTGAGTTCCAGGACTGTGTTCCTCTAATGGACACCAGCATTTGGCCACATTTAGTCCTGCGCCGTTGTACATCACAGTATCCTCTACTCAGTGCTCTGGTGTTTACTGGTGTTTTTTGAGTAAGACAACGAAGAAACCTACGGCGAGGTGAATATTTATGGCCTGAAAATCTACCGTGCATCTCTGATTGGTTAAAGCCAGAAAGGACAACAACAAGTGCAGTTTTTTTCTGCCCTCTATTCTTCTCGTTGAGTAGCAGTTTTCTCCACTGGAATGTTGTCATCAGCAACAATGAAAAGACAAATGAATCTGACTGACGGGAGCCATGACACTGTTTACAAAAGTTCATAAACTTTTCAGCTAAAGGCACGAGCTTCCCGTACACCTCATGGTCTAACTGTCAGTCTACATCTTGAACAACAATGGATCTAGCACTGCAATGTGAACAGAAAGCATGGAAAAAACTTATCAAGGAGGTAGTACAACTTTTCGTGGGCATTTTGAGTCATATTCCACCGCATTGCGTTTGTCGTTGTGGTGCCAATCAAAAAAAAAAACTAAAGAAGATATAGGTTACTAAGGCTGAACATAAAAAGACAGAACCTTACAATAAAACTTAAAGCGGCACAGAGCAACACATGATCTTCCAGCTACTTGGAGGAACAGAAAAGATTGCAGCAGTTGAGAGCTGAATTTGACAGCTTCAGGTTTAATTCATTACTTGTTCTACCATTCACACTGGCATCAATGTTTAAACCATGAGAAGAACTCCAACAAAGACAAAGTCAGAAAGAGGGAGTGAGGAAAAGAAGAATTAGCCTTTTGGGGCGAGCTGCTATCATTGGCTCTCAATATGCAGCTGATGGTTTATTGATCTGTCCCGGCACTAAGCTCTTTGTCGTACAAAATACCGACAGAGACAGAAAGAAGGGGGAGGCAGAGAGGATGATAAAGGAAGAGAAAGAGCCAGAGAGGAAGAGGGGGAGTGTAAATAAAGATGGGGGAGAGAGGGCGACCGAGCGAGGAATGAGATGAAAGGAGTGGATTGGACATGGAGCGATGGAGGCGGCGAGAAGATAAACAGGTGGAGCAGAAAACGGAAAAATGGAAATTTCAGAAAGAGATAGAAAGGAGGGAAGAAGACGGACGGACAGGTGGAGAGGTAGGGGAGGTAACGGAGAGGCGAAGGGATGAACCGTAATGCGATCGCTGACATTTCAATCAGACGACTTACTGTTGTTGTAATACGTTTCCCCATTTTCTCAGTCTTTTTGGAAGGTGCAGTAAAAGTGGAAAAAAAGTGCCATAAAATTAATGGAGAATGATACTAAAATGTTATATTTTTGCTGTTTCCTGCCTGCGGGGCAGTTTCTCTCTCTAACACAAAGGCCACGGAGCAGGTAGTTTCCAGAACATATGACATTAAAGCGATCCATTGAAAACATTATGTTATTATCTCTGAACCCTTTAACAGCTGCTCACAACTACACACAGAAAATAGCCTTTAAATGTTGAGAATCTGCCAATACAGAGTCCCAATCTGATACCATTTTCTCACATAATACACACTTCAAGTACATTAAAGTGATTAAAATCAATCTAATGTACATGCTTGACAACTGAATAGCTCTGCAGTACATTAAGAAATTGCAAATTCTGCATCCAAGTTGTTTGTTAATGATACGTAGGTGGGATATGGGTTTAAATTTCTTGTGGTTGAATGCATGCGAGTGTATGATAATCATTAGGCTGTTATTGGTGCACCTCTGGTAGAAGCTGCATTAGCGATACTGGTGGAAAGTTGTACATTTTCTTCTTCACAGGCTCAGTCAATCTCTCTCCTACCATTTAGCTATTGTGTATTTTAATAATGAAGCATCTATAGTTGATGATGATAGCAACTACTACTACTATAGGCAGTTCCTGTTGGCAAACAGAGGGTGTTTTGGAAGTTCAGCTAGCAATGGGCACCAAGACAAAGACTTCTGTGATGCCTAATGACCTCTGGCCAGTTCATACTGGCAAGCAGAGAGCATTGTGGGAGTTTAGCAAGCAACGGGCCACCATGACAAAGACTTCTGTGATGCATAATGACCTTCAGCAAGTTAATGTTGGCAAGCCGAGAACATTGCGGAAGTTTAGCTAGCAATGGGGCACTATGACAAAGACTGCTGCGATCCTTAATGACCTCCGACCAGCTCATGTACGCAAGCAGAGAGCATTTTGGGGGTTTAGCTAAGAACGTGTCTCCATGACAAAGACTTCTGTGATGCATAATGACCTCCAACTAGTTAATGTTGGCAAGCCGAGAACATTGCGGAAGTTTAGCTAGCAATGGGGCACTATGACAAAGACTGCTGTGATCCTTAATGACCTCCGACCAGCTCATGTACGCAAGCAGAGAGCATTGTAGGAGTTTAGCAAGCAACAGGCCTTATGACAAAGACTTCTGTGATGCATAATGACCTTCGACCAGTTCATATTAGCAAGCAGAAAGCATTGTGGGGGTTTTGCCAGCAGCAGGGCGCCACGACAAAGACTTCTGTGATGCTTAATAACCACCGACCAGTTCACGATGGCAAGCAGAGAGTATTGTGGGGGTTTAGCTAGCAACGGCCACCATGACAAAGACTTTTGTGATGCTTAATTACCTCCAGAAAGAGTTTATATGTTTGAAAATAACTGGGATCAAGTGGGACAGCATTCCTAAATCCAGCTTGCATTTATAACATATAACGCTTCTATTGACTAACAGCAATATCAGCACAGAACAAATGCCCATTTTGCTCAATTGTACGATCTATGAATTGATTATTGATTGATAATGCTGCTGATTACTGATTTTAAAAGCCCTGGTTAGCTTCGGGCCTTTTAGTATGTGCAGGAGTAGTAATATATATGGCCGCAGTAAGAGGTGATAATGTCCATTTAATGGGCTGATAATGTCTGAATTAGGTGATTGTAAAATAGGAGCAAACTTAAAATGAAGTATGCGTCACCCGCGATATAAAAATAATATAACTAACTTTTATTTTCACTCAATATGAGACAGCATCTCTACTGAGGTCAAGAGCACCTTCACTTTGAAGGAGGTCTATTTAAAGAAGTACTTCAATCTAATTTTTATACGACTGAAATTGAATCCTGGCAGCGTCCAACCCGACCACAAAACTGTGGATCAAACAGCGATGACAGACGGACGCCAGGAAGTCATCAGTGCGAATTTATGTGGATTGGAGAAGAGGCTGGCTGTTGGCAGAGGATGGGTGAGAACAGGAGAGGAGGAGGGCCACCAGAGCTGAGCCAAAACCCCAGACGGGCACACTGGCAGCTCATACACTCCCTCAGTATCTGAATTCTTGGCCGAGGTGCGACGGTACTTCCTTTGCAACTGTTGTGCAGCGACTGCTTGGCTCAAAGTGGCTCTGAGAGATTATCTTGTACGGAGTAGAGACGGCCCTGTGGTTTCATGCAAGTCACATTCACACAAATATACTGAAGGAAACATGGAAAGAGGAAATATTGGTAAGGACAAGACAGATTGGTTGATTGATTTGCTCCAAAATGAATAAGACACAAAAACAAAAGAAACTTGACACACACCTCATATCATCAGCTGCTTTTTATCCCTTTCTAACATGTATGTTTATTTCCCTCCATCACTAATTTGTTGTTTCATCACGTCGTCTGCTTTCTAATGCAAAATCCCGACTTTACAGTGATGCACAAAGCCTTAGTTTTGTTTGGTTGGGAAAGTTTGTTGCTGCTGTGTCAAGACATAGCCGTATTATGATGCTATGAATCAGGATGTTGAATTGGCTGCAACATCTTGGCTTCAGTTTGGACAACAGATACAGCTCTACTCATTATTTTCCCCCTCACAGAATACAATAGAAAATCTCAAGACGTACATGTTTCCAATGGATTTGTGCAACATTTCACTATCATATGTAATATTACTTTCCATTTTAGTCTTATTTTAGCTTACTCCTTTTTATTTTTAGTAATGTATCTTACTTCTTGTACTTCTTGTTTTTTTAGGATTAATAAAGTTCAGTCTTATTTTATCTGATCTTTTAATCAATGGTTAATTTTGTATTCATTTTATCTTAGAAATCTTTGACCATAAAAGTTTCTTTCCTGTTTTGCCTTGTTACAAGCAGATATAATACTGAAGAAAACCCATTCCCCTCAAAATGTAATGAAGAATGCAGTTTAGTTGCATGGGAATGTTTT
>OMNN01045320.1:7456-28119 GCA_900302755.1 Chromis chromis
ACCCCCACCATCCCACCCCCCTTCCCCTTCAGTCAGACTGCTGAACAATCAAAGCAAAGAGTAAAAACATGCAAAATGAGGGATTTTTCACTTTGAGTCTGTGGAATGACTGAGACAAAGACGTGATGGGAGGCTGGGTAGGAGAAGCGCCCACCTCTCTGGAATGAGACAGTCGAACTCAGTGCGGAGACTTGTTCTTAGGTTGAGAAGAAAGCAAGAGCATCCTTCTCGTATTCTTTTCATTTTTATTTCTTAGAAACAAAACACCACACATGTGCTGTCTGACTCTGAGGTTACATGACTTGTTATAGGGGCACTGATCATGTTCCCGTGAACTTTGCTTTAAGGAGCGATGGCCCTCGGTGAGTGCACGGGGAAGGATGAATAAATGTGTGCATAAATGACTAGGCCAGTGATTGAGTGAAGAAATTATTGAGCTGGTAAATGAACAAATGTTTGAGTGAGTGAGCGAACGAGTGAACGGCTGGGACATTGAGTATGTGTCTGACTGAGTAACCGAGCTGGTCAGAAAGCCACACACACTAGAGGCAATCCAAACAAACAGCTCTAAGTGCTGCAGTGTTCGCTGAGGGACCTGGGAAAAGCCCCATCAGCCCAGTGAATGAGTGCATTCTGCCCCCTCGCAGCCTGTTATTAAAATCAATTAATGACGGGGAGGGAGGCCCCTGTAAAAGCTGACTTGTTGGGCTCTAGGGGTCTTTTGTGACACGTTGCCTTTCTGGATCACTTGTGCCATATGGAACCTCCCCTCTTGTGGCACATAACTCACTTTTATGAGAGCCTCATTGGCTAATGATGGAATAGTGCACGAGCACTGAGCATGGGAGTGTTCCTGTCCCCATAACTGTCACTCCCTCTGCTGCCGTTGTCTCTGTCACTCTGATCGTTGCTGAGACACTACTGTTGCCTTCAGAGAGAATGTCGCTGACAAGAGGTGAGAGAGAAATGGGTAGAAAGGAGTAAAAGTGCTTTTTTTTTCTCACAGCATTTTTACTGTTCGTCTCGACAGACAGACTGACAGAGAACATCCAGGCTTAGCATGACAAAATAAACTGTGACTCAAACAGGATCCTGTTGTGTGGCACCAAAGCTGAAGAATCTGATGCATCTCTTACCCGCCTGTCTTTATTGTTTAATGTGTCTGTTTTCTACTCCGAGTATCGAATACAAAAATGTGCCATGGATGTAGATTGATGGATGCAAACTAATTCAAATATTTCCTGAATCTTGGTCCAGCTTCAAGCAAAGACAGGCCCAATTGGAGAGGAGATTGACCGTTATAGCGAGGCTTGGTGGCTCTGCTGGAGGATGGAGGCGGTCCATTTACCAGCGCTGAAAGAATCCTGCTCTCATTTCACCACAGTCCCACAGGGTGAAGGGAAAGAAGTCAGACCCGGTTGGATCTCTTTTCTCCTGTCTGCGGAAAATTGCTCTGTTTTGCTATCTTGTCTGTGGCACCGGCTATGTTTTGCAGTTTTACTCTGCAATCAAAGGTCCCCCACCATCACCGCCACCACCACCTGGTGGTCTCAGCTTAGTGTTGACAATCACACCTCGGTCACACACGAGCCTCAAACATGCTCACTGGGCAATTTTGCAGGGATCACTAACAAGAGGAAGCCTTCTCCTTAGAGATGAGTTTAGCTGACCCATCAATTACTTTCTCCCTGGAAGAGCATAACATGATAATAATTATGATAATGACGTGACATTGTGATAATGACATGATAAGGAAGTGTAAGATGAATCTGCCCACTGTGCAGTAAGCGCTTATCATGTCAGCAGAGGGGGAACTAGACCTGACAAGGGATGCATTTAGTGCCTGTATGTAAAGAAGTGCTGCGGTATGTGTCAGGTGTATGCGGCGGTTACAAAAGTGTCACATTTATGCACCATTTAGCTGACGTGCCTAAACACCTGATGTTATAAATACTTTAATATAAGTCATCAGTTTCGGTGCCAAGGCTTTGACATTTATTTATATTATGAAAAGGTTTACGCACTCTTAGATTGTTTGATCCACAGGTGAAGGCTTTTTCTAACATCCATATTGCACAGAAGGACTTCTATATTCTTTATGCAACACTTCAGATGTGCTGCTGGTGTCGGTGCATCAAAGCTCAGCTAGAACACAATATTTCCTCCCTCTTTTGCACAACCTCCATCGCACAGAAACCCTTCAACACGTGTCCATGTACTGTTTCAACCCACGTCCCTCTTTTGACTCCCCTATGTGAGACTAAACCAGTGTTAGGAGGTGACGGTGTGTAAGGTCCAGTTTAATATTGGTGGTGATGGATAGAGGGTCCAGGCTGTGACAGCAGTCGATAGGTCTATCCATCTTCTCAAGCAGAGATCGCAGAGAGCTCTAACTTCCCTGAATATGCCCAGATGATCAATACGAGCTCAGCTTCAAGATTAAGTCTGGGTTTATTAATCCTTTAGCAAAAACCTTTTGTCACCTCTGCCACCTTTTGTGTCTGTCTGTTGTGATTTAGAGTATAAGGTAAAGAGGACTGTATCCAAGTGCTTATTCTGCTCCACAAGTTTGGGAGTGAGGGATTGCTGAGTGTGCTGCACCTCCTCATCTCGGTACGGTATGTGCAGCAGCTCAGCCAGCTTATATTGATAGATGTTGTCAAAATGTAAAGAGAACAGGAATCATTCTGCAGGGAGCGCAGGGAGACCGAAAAGAATCTGAAAACCTTTTAGTGGAACAAATGAACTTAAAAAGTGCAGTGGATTTAGAGCTACCCAGTGATTTTCTACTGTATATATATACGTTTTTTTGTACTGAGGCTTATTAAAGTGAGAAAAAAAGACCAATATTTGACACCAGGAATTCCTGAAAGATCCAAACATTAATTTAAAGACATGGTACGGCCCGATCAAACCACACAGAGGCATTTTGTCACTCTCATTCTGATTTGTAGTCGATGGCACTTAGGTTGAAAATGCTGCTGAATACTTCATCATCCATATGCTAAATACACCATTTTTCATTTCTTGTTAATTCCCTTTCCAAAGCCTCCTTCTATTCCCTCCACCACTCCTAATCTGGCTATAAAGGTCAGTTTAGCATAATGACATCATACAGACGAGCATGGGCAAACCCAGATTACTAAATCTGACTCTAATGTGGCTTTTCAGATGAAACAGCATTAAATGACATTAACACTACTGCATTCACTGGCAGCTTTAATGGAGATTGCTCAGGACTGGCCCTTCTTTACCCTCTTTGTATTTTTAATGAGGTGACAGAGAGAGGCAAGATTGGAATAGGATGGTCTTACAACATGCTGAGCTGGGATCAGATACAGTCCGTCTATTTGTGTAATATTCCATCAGCTCTCATATAGGGCCGGGGTTAACCTCTTCAGCGTGACTGACATTTTTAGAGCACAGGCACCACCACTGGCAGAGCTCAAAGGGACTTTTTAGAAAAACATTACAGCCATCACTGGCACGATGAGATCTTCTTTTTCTAATGTTTCTTTGAGTTCAGGCCCAGATTAGCGTTTACTGCGGGCCGCGGAAGATGAACAAACTGGCTTGTGATTATCACTGCAGTTTTGTAAGCCTGTGAATTAGCAGGCCATTTGCTCAAAATCTTTACTAATTCAACATCTGTTGGGGTATTTATACCCTGCAGCACATGTTGCCGCTTGTACCTCGAAGACAAAGTGGAAAATAAGCAGAACTCTAAGAACATATTTATTATTTCCCCACTGCTGCAATTTTCATTTTTAACAAAAAAAGTAAGAAAAACAAAAAAAACACAAAGAATGAGAAATGTGTGGAAACAAAACAGAAAGATGGAGCGCCTTTAACACAAGAAGTCAGCTGGCTCGGGTGAACAGTCTTTAACATTCATCTGTTTCTCTGCTGCTTCCAAAGAAAGATGTTTTTCTGCTCCATCTCTGTGGCAACAGCAACTTTCCCAGCACAGGAAACATGAACACTGGAGGGAATGTCGCCTGGAAAAGAAGAATGACAACACAGGGGTCATGAATTATACAAAGGGTGTTAGAAGCTTTGCTACACTTAACATCATTAAGGGCTGTATTAATTACTGTTATGAAGCATTGTAAATCACATCGTTTCTTCGTTATGGTTTAACACAGCCCCTTTTTTTTTTACAACCGACTCATGGCATGCTGCTTAGAAAACAATACACTCTTCAACACAGAGCAGCATATGTATGGGCAGACTTACCTAAAAGATTTCAAGATACTCAGATTGATACATAACTAAAGAAATCCTAGATGCACATGAAAACCCTAAAAACCCACCACTGTAGAATTACAGTCGCAACTAACTACTTCCAGCAATAGACACTTTAAAATTCCTAGTGTCTCTGATTTAAAAAGAAATACAATTTCTTTGGAAGTACTGATGTATAGTTGAATCATAGGGTGGGTCCACTATCCACATTATCTTCATGGAAAATACAGTCTGGGAGCCACTAGTATAGCTTAGAGTGCCAGCTAACAAATAGAATATTTGCCAACATGGTCTCACTTCTAACTCATCACATACAGATGCTTTGACACAACCCCTATGGCGTCACTTTTTAACACATTGAGCACCACTTGGGCATTATTTTCTAATGTGTAGAGTAGTGTGACAAGCCTCTACGTGTCAGAAACAGATGCAATGAGATTGGAGCTGAATGCTCCCTGCTGGTGTCGTCACTGTTGCTTGTTTTCAGGCGATGAATCATGTATTAAAGGTGTCGGGAGATGGTTGTTGCAAAAGGTAGAAGTTTGGCTTTGAACTTGTGGTTAAAGCTTGTGAAAGGGTCTATTTTAAAGGTCCCACATTGTGACCGTTTTCAGCAAATCAATCAAAGTCTCACATGTCCTCACAGTGTGTCTTTCAGTTTTTCAATCCAAAATAATGGTTCATTTCTCTATGACTGTATAATCCCTGGTTTTACGGCTGTTGTAAATGAGCTGTTTTGCTGCGATAACCAATGGTTTGCTGCTGTTTCCGCCACTTTCATCTTTCTGCTTCAGTCGGAGCTGAACAGCTATTGGTTAGTTAGGTGTAAGGAAGCCTCTGAGTTAAATTCTTACTTGTTGTTGGGGGGAGGCTTAAGGAATGGCAGAAGTAAACGTCTTCATATCTTAACAGCTGTTATCTCACACATCTAAGTTTTTAACAACCACAAAAATATATTTTTTTACCATATGGGACCTTTAATGCAAACCCTGATCTTTTACTAAACCTAACCAAGTAGTTTTGGTGCCTAAATGTCCCTGAAGACTGACTGAAAACAGAAAATAATAATACAAAAACCTGCATATTCAGTTAACAATGTGAAAAGATAATGGTCCCCCCTGGGACACCAACCCCGGTATCCTTGGTGAAAAGCTTGTGCCTAATTAACGCCACCAGCACTCCTCCAATGTCCTTGTAGGGATTTTGTCTGTCTTCATGCTACCTGACCCGGCAGTGCTGAAAAATAATGCTCCCCGGTACATCTAAAACTGACACTAAGGGGTCGTGACCAAGCGTCCGTATGTGACGACTTGATAGTGAGAATGTGTTGCTGGTCTGAACTTTGATCTGTTGATAATGAGGCAGGTTACATATTGATGAGATAATAAGCCAGCGAAGGTACCAATGAATTACATAATTCATCAAAGAGGTTTATTAATGACAGAAAGCAATTAGCAAGCAACGGGCAATAAATGCGGTTACTATAGGTGATAACACGATTACTGAAATAAACCTGGTCATGTTTGACAGTGAGTTGTTTTGTGTAACTTAGAATTGTGAATGCTTCTGCAAATAAGCTCTGTTAGTTTACTTTGAAGCATTCACCCTCTTTTTTGTCTGCATTTTTTGTCATCGTTTAACACCACAAAAGGGGTGTCAACTTTTTATGAGATTGATGCATATTTTAGTCTTGCAGCCAAATATTTTTATACTTAGTGCGTGTGCGTGACCATCACCGGCCCTCCCTGGAAGCTAAGCTGAGCATTCACCCTCTTAACACTAGGATATTATATTGTTAATAAGAATGTACTTTTAATCACACCACATTGCAAACAAAATATTTGATGTTGTAACATAAACTTGTAGCAGGCAGGCTTGAAATATAAAATTATATCACTATCCACAAATGTATTCTAAAAATGGTTACCGATTACTGAAGGACAGGCTCGAGGAAAGACACAATCTTTTTGGTTATTCACTGTTTCAGATTTTCAGAAATTCACAAATAACCAAATGAAAGGTTCCCAAAAAGAGACATGCGAAAAAAACAAACTGTGACTCTCTTTACATTAGATACAAGATTTTTTTTAAAAATTTATGCCAGACATAAGTAAATTGTTTTATACTTAATTTTAAGTGTTTAAGTGTGTTAAGTTTAAATGAAGTTCATTGTAAGTTTTTATTTTAGTGAAAACATAATCATTGCTTATTTTCTCCATGAAGGCAATGAAGCCGTTCTGTTCTGGTGATACAGCATTCCCACAAACACATGGAGCTGATCAGGGACACAACTAGATAATTATATCATCAGCACATGGTGGGAGCCCATAATGGTACCACCCTGCCTTATTGTGTGCATCACATCATCTAGATATCTGTTAGCGCTCTACGGAAAGAAAAGGGTTTATGAGGACAAGCAGCAATGTGGGGTTAATCTTTTCACGGCTATGGCTTGTTGATAGAAGTGGTCACTTTCAAATTTAAACTATTTTGGAAATAGAATCTTAAAATCTAGTACAAACTCTTTAGGGCTTCACTTTATACAATTTATGCTGTGTTTCTTCCACTGCAACCTTCTGTTATTCTCATAATCATCTCTTCTAAACAGTAAAATATGTTTTGCTGCGCAGTGCAATGGGAAAAAAAGAGAAAACTTTGACCGCGGAGAATTTTCCATGGCCACGGTGATTAGGGTCCTGACCAGTGGTGGTCAATGTGGTCTTTAACTGTGGTGGACAAAGGATGCGGTCATGAACAGTGTATGTCCAGGCTTCATTTAGCTCCAAAGACAAGCATTAGCATGTGAGCCTTCAGCTGAAACCTTCAAACTGTGCAAATGAGTCCCATGGCATGTGTCAAACAGTGCACAACTGACAACTGAAATGTTAGCAGTCAGGCCCAGGGGGCTGAAACACTTCAGATCAGGTGCTGTTGCCAACGCCGGACTTCCAATGTTTGGAATTTATGCTCCTCTTTTTTTCTTTTTCTTTTTTATCACGGCTCAGTCACTGCAGTCATCAGAAGTCACATTCATGTCAGTCAGTTAAATTCTAATCGTGCGTAGATACAGTTTTCTCTTAGTGAGGCATACAGAAATTTAAAAAAAAACAAACATTACTTACTGAAGGAAAACATGCTGTCACGTGGGTGGTACTCACTTGTTTAAAGTGATAAATGAAGTCCATATTTTTTTACAAGATTCTTGTTTTTGTGCTTTTTGGCAGCAGCTTCAGTGACAAACATTCATTGCTTTGGTGTTTGGCACTGTCTCCGCCAGAAGTCATCTTGCAACTATACTTTCATGCTTTGATGGCACTTTCATGCCAAATGGATTCCAAACCACAAACTAACTGACTTTACTGTTCAAATGCAAAAACTAAAAATAATGCAAAATCTAATTTTACTTAAGACTGCCTGTGTGTATAGATACAGGAATGTGTACCCTATGCGCATGCTGTATATGTAAACAAGTCTGTGTGTAATTTGAAATTCAAAAATACAGAAATGCTTCAAGTATTAGCGGCTACATTGGAAATGCTTCAGAGGAACATAATGAACAAAACAACTGCTGTCCTTGTGACTCCTGACATTACGTTTTACATAGATTGTTGATGATGATCACCATCAGTGATGTTGCAAAATGAGTTAAAATGTAAAGATGTTTTTGTTTCACATATTCTTCCAGAGATCTGCTGTTAATCATGAAGTGTCTCAGTGTTTGGTTGTGTTTTCTCTCTCTTAAAAAAAGAAAAAAAAAGAAAAGCAGAACGTGTGGCCAAATTGCTGAAGGTGTTTTTTAGTTTGCTTGTGTTGTGGCTGCTCCAACTCCATCTCCCAAAAGATTATGTTCTTATAAAACTAAACTACATTCTCAGGTATGTTTGAAAAACAAATGTTTTCTGTAGTATGATGTAATAGAAAACACTGCCACTTTCCAACAACCACAACGTCTCCTTTAATGAGTTGGGTGGGTGGTGATGGCATAAATCCAAAACAGGAGATAAAATGGGATCATTATTTTTTTAAGTTTAGTCTTAACTCACTGTTTACTTATGTTTTCACTCTCTGTATGGTTAGGTTTAGGAAACTATCATGGTTTGGGTTAAAATATGACACTCATGTGTGAAGCTTCTCCATTTTCAGGGTTACCAGGGTGACAAGTCCTGCCTTATCTAATGTATGATTGGTTGGCTGAAGAGGAGACGTTCTTGGAAAGCAGTACAATAGCATACACTCACAGGCCACTTTATTAGGTTCATCTGTTCAACTGCTTGATAACACAAATAGCTAATCAGTCAATCACAAGGCCGCAACTCAATGCATTTAGGCTACAATTCGCACAGGCTCACCTAAATTGGACAATAGAAGATTGGAAAAACGCTGCCTGGTCTGATGAGTCTCGATTTCAGCTGCGACATTCAGATGGTAGGGTCAGAATTTGGTAAACAACATGAAAGCATGGATCCATCCTGCCTTGTATCAACGGTTCAGGCTGGTGGTGGGGGTGTAATGGTGTAGGGGATATTTTCTTGGCACACTTTGGGCCCCTTAGTACCAACTGAGCATCGTTTAAACACCGCAGCCTACTTGAGTCTTATTGCTGACCATGTCCATCCCTTTATGACCACAGTGGACCATCTTCTGATGGCTACTTCCAGCAGGATAATGCACCATGTCACAAAGCTCAAATCATCTCAAACTGGTTTCTTGAACATGACAATGAGTTCACTGTACTCCAATGGCCTCCACAGTCACCAGATCTCCTAAAGAGCACCTTTGGGATCTGGCGGAACGGGAGATTCGCATCATGGATGTGCAGCCGACAAATCTGCAGCAACTGCGTGATGCTATCATGTAAATATGTACCCAAATCTCTGAGGAATGTTTCCAACACCTTGTTGAAAGTATTCCCCACGAAGAATTAAGGCAGTTCTGAAGGCAAAAGGGGGTCCAACCTTTTACTAGCAAGGTGTACCTAATAAAGTGGCCGGTGAGTGTATAGTATAGGTATGCAATTCATTTTTGAGGATTAACCAACTCCTATGTTTTTCTAATACACTTCTTTGTCAAATTCAGTGAACATCTCCTCACGATCCACTAGCCGTTCTGTGTGCACTGGGGAAAAAAATGCATCCAGTGTTTGTACACAACCCTGGCTCTGCAAATAGGAAACAAACAAAGGGGCGAGAACCAACCCACACAATACTGCTCCAGGACGTATTGTGCATGTTCGAGTGTATGCATGTTTGTGGTTATGCATGGGAAAGAGGGAAAGGGGAGAGAAGATGGAGGGAAAGTGGGATCACGAGAAAGAGTCAATCTGGCACATGCTAACTCGTTAGAATCACAGACTCCCCCTTTAAGTTGCAGAGGGTTGGGCTTCCAGGGCCACCGTAGTTTTCTCTGCAAAGTCCACATATGCTGCATACGTATGTAAATATCTGCCAGTCACTGTCCAAACAATGTACGCTTAATGAAACAGAATAAAGATGAGTCGCACTGAGACATAGCAAAGTTCACATTCATATGAATTATTAACACAAATTCACATAAAACTGCAGTTACAGGAAATATTTATCGCGTGCATTTTTAATAGTTTAAACGCTGCTTAAATTTGCTACCCTTAAATGTTTCCCAGTCAAGTCTTAGTTTACAATTCAGAGGAAATGAGCGAGATTAAATCACAGTTAAAACCCAGGATAAAGAGGATTTATTCAGGTAATTTAGCATCTTTGATTAAGATAGGATTGAATCAAATGTTTATTTTCAGATACTCAAGAGTGTAATTAATCTAAATATGAGCCTAAATTATCATCCCAAAGCACTAATTGGTCTTTGTTGTTCAATCTTGATTTGCTGTTTGTATTTACACTATGGCATAAGGATTTCTTATCTTGCTGAAGCCACTGAGGCATCAACAGGACCGCACTACAGCTGCAAAGCTAATTAATGTGATTTATGCTTGTTTGGTTGCTTGCTAGCTTGCACATTTTTGAGGAGAGCAACATCATCTGCAAGTCATTGTCTTTGGTAAATAAGAAAAATTTGACTTTTCAGTAAGCCTAACACTGGCTTACTCCTTTGCCTGGTGGTCTACAAGCACACAAAGCTTGCTTATACTGCGTCACACACATGTAAGCTCTGCCTAAGCCTCTGCAGTAAGCCTGATGGTTTTGAAGAGTAACCACTTTTAATGCAAAACAATAAGCTTCTTTGTGAAATTCCAGTTTGGCAAAGATCAAATTTATTTCTCCCTTGGATGACAGTGTTGTTGGTGCTTGAGTAGCTTTACAAGGAGCGACAGTTGGGAAATAACTTCATATTCTGCATTTCTTTGTAATGAAAATCTACGTTTAACACCACATACACTGTAAAAACAGCTGACCCCAGTGGTAGTGGCAGTACAGTATATACACAACAAGAACTAACACCACCTTGATACACACTGAAATGCCATATTCCCTGTGAGCATTTTAATGGTTCATTAATTATAACTCAAACTGTTATGTTCTAGGGGATGACACTGGATGATTCTGTACAAAGACCCTCAAACATCCGAGGGATTGTTAGATATTTATTGTGCCACAGCTGCTGTTAAACTCTTGTCAGAGGGCCCAGAACCTCTTGATGCACCTCTGGTTATTTGTATTAGCTGGCAGCAAAACCCATGAAAATCGAAAGATGCTTAATGCTCAATGCTTGTGTGCTTTCATTCAGCTTGTACTTCCACTCTTTTTTTTTTTCTGTCTCCCTCTGGGCCACACCGTGTAGTGGAAGAGGCGGGACTATTTGAGGGGTATGGCGCTGCCATTTGGCTTGGGGGTCCACATGTGCACTGGAGGTCCTCATTTTGATTCTAAATCGCCTTGACACCAAAACAAACAAACTCTCCTCACTGCACCAAACAGGCCTGAAAAATTATGGGCACAGAGAGGGATATGCAATTACAGCAGCTAATTTGCGGTCACCAAACTAGCCCCATTCCCAGTGCCCCCAGCCACCCTTGATTTTAAATATTGGGGAGCACAGTGTGTGTATGTGTGTGTGTGTGTGTTTGGATGGCGTCTGAGAAAGGGGCTCTGGGAGAAGTTCCTCCTCACAGCTGTAGGAAGGCCGGGCAGCACCAGGGCGATTAGCATTGCTCATCACGTACAATTAGGGTTAGTGCTCTGCAAGGAGGCATCTGTTGCTAATTGAAGCAGAATAGATATCAAGGAGGTCCATGCTTTTTCCAAGCAGAAAAAAAAACAAGATCAACTGGAAGTAAATACATTTTGGCTTGTGTGAAATTGGAACTGCGAACCACCTGCATTTTGCACTGCATAATGCTCCCAATCAGAGCTTTTGTGTGTAACTGGTTCAGAATTAGTTGGATATTACACCAACAATAATTGGTCAGGTAATTTTAAAATGAGTGATGAATTGGTTCCAAAGTGTTACCGGTACACAAATCCACATCTAGGCATGCAGAGGCAGACAAAGAGACTGTGAGTTATTAAGAAAAGAAGGGGGATGGGAGACGGAGACAAGAGACTGAGCGTGAGCGCTTCAGAGTAGAGCCAAAACCGGCTCGTGATGGCAATCTGATGCGACTGAATGTGTGCCCACTGGCCAGCTGACATCAGCTAGCGCCTCTCTGACCAAACCTCCCGGCCCCTTCATGCCAAGGCCAGATGCAAACAAAGAGAACCAAAGCAAGCATACACAGACACACATCCAAACAGATTTTGTGTTCATGACAACACCCTTAAAAAACACGATGCAGGATAAAAATGTAAAAAAATTTAACACAAACAACATCACCCAGGTGCTGCTTAGACCTACTGACACGTTTCTGTGGTTCATATCTTATTATTCAATAACATCTAAATGGGGAGGTAAGGTGCACTGGTAAGAGCAGTTGTCGCAGTATGTGTAACTGAACTGGTATCTTTTTTTAAAACAATGCATGACTCATAAACTCATCAAGAACAACCTATATTAAGAAGATGTGAGGTAACACTTGTAATCAGCAAACGTTGCTCCTTTCTTGCATTGATACCCTGAATAAAAACCACAATTCAATCGGTCTAATCCTCTGCAACTAAAATGCAAACCTTTCTGTATGTGGAGACTGCTACTGCTCTGCATGTTAAAAGCAATCTTTTTCAAAATATTATCTCTCTATGAACTCTTTTTGTCATTTCAGCTGGCCCTGAGGTCACAGCAGAGGACAGAGGAAAAGACAGAGAAGTGGCATTTAGCTCGACTGAATGGCACAGGGGAGGACCTTTGAGAGGGGCATTATTTTTCATGGCAATCAGCTTGTGAGTGTTGGAGGTAGTGACAGTGGAAACTGTGAGCGAGAGCAGCTCTGTATAATATCTGAATGCTGCACTGTGATGATTTTATGTGCTCCTTCTCATGCCTGACACACACCTTTCACACGTACATGCACACACACATGCTGAGATATCCCTGTGGAGCGGCGGAGCATAACAGGATTTATCCTCTTTGACCTTCACTGTTTGAGTCCGATGTAGGGCTTGGCTGGTTGGGGTGGTCTCAGTGTCGCAAGGGGCAGCCAAAGGCCTACTTATCAACGTTGTGGCTCAATGGCTTTTTCTCCGAGCGTAATAAGTGCAGCGCACCGCTGACTCTCAATGTAGACTTTAAAGCCGGCACACCTCTGTATGCCAGTCATGAACCCAGAGCCCATGTAGTTTAAAATTGTAGCTCCATTGATCATATACGATCTGAGTCACTGAGCATATGCATTTATGGTGGAATTATAGCAGGTAAAACTGGATGTATGGCACAATCTGAGCAGCCACACACATAATGAAATCATTGCAAAATGATTCGTATAGATGGGTTGTCTTGTTACAATCACCTTATAGCACTGGATTTACTTACAAGTATGTTAACAGCACGGAATAATGGGAATTTTATGCTATTTTAAAGAGACATTCCACTAATTGTAGACATGAAGTTTGGTTTACTTATCAGGAGGAATACCTGTAAAAAAAATAAATAGCTGCATATTTCCTCTGCAGCTCTATAGTGAGCTCTCTGGAGATTGAGGCTTTAAATTGTTCACATAAAGCCTGCATTACAAACCAGAGGTGTGGAGTGCAGAAGTAGGGGGGGATCTAATGAAAGATACTATGGAATTGCATTATGGGAATTGCAGGACCCTAGGTTTTTGAGTCTTTACCCATACAAGGGCCTAAACATCTGGATATTACAACCCACATACCTTCACCCAACTAATAAAGTACCCTTTAGTAGGTAGTATTTAGGAGTCCTTGGCATGCAATAGTATCTACTGCTCACCAAAGTCTGTCATCGAATTAACATTTCACAAGTTAGTGAATCACCGTGATAAATACTTGCTCGTGACCTCTGTTCCCTTATATTGTTAAAGAATGTTCCCAAACCAAGTTGGATAAGACATTGATTTGATTTGTAGCAGACAGAAACTTTTGGGCATGCAAAATAATTCCCCATAATAGCTGTGAGCCTGTACGGCATAAATGGATTTTATTTAGGGGTTGGTAATCAGTGGGACCAATTTGAGTCTGCCTGGTCTACCTACAGTAGCTCTTACATCCAGCCTTGTAATAACCCGCTGTAATTAGGACTGAGACACACTAACAAGGGAGACCACCATCATCATCACTCAGCCACCTCATCATCATCACCATTCTCATTATCAAGCCTAAGATCAAATTCCAGCCTGGCTCCGGGATAGTGGGACTTCAGTACACCTGATGTATTGTGCGTCATTAGATTGTTGTTATTACTGTGCCATGGGGAGTCAAACAGGATGGAGATTCACTCCTGTAATATTCTATACAGCCTACTAGGGAGGACCCACTTGACATTCTCCACCTAATGACAACAATATATTGAGGCAAAGGGCTGAGACATTAATTTGTTTACTCTCCCTCTTTCCTCGTCCTACTTCTCCCTCACTCACACATATGAACAACATACATAACCACCTATGCTGCCGCAGCACTGAAGTCCATCTCAGCACAGCATAAACATTTGCATCCTTGTCTGCTGCAATCCACCAGGCCCATAGTATTGATCTCTTCCAGATAAAATCAACTTCAGTTTCTTGTTTAATTTGTCTCCATTAATAGCGTAGGATGCAGGTATTCATTTGAACTGCAAGAGAAATGAAACCCGTGAGTGACAGCCAGGCCTGTCCATGCTGCCTCTGCCTGCCCAGCACCTTGCTCCTACTCAGCGTTGCAGGGCAGCTAGTGCTAAAAAGGCAGCTGCCTGATGATCGATGACTTCATCTAGTCTGCCTGATTCCTCCACTTGTGCTGAGAGAACACTTAATGTAACGGGTCCACAGAGAAACGCCTTGATTAGGTTGTGAGAGCAAAGAGCCACGGGGAGCCACTTACAGGGAGAAGCTTTCCGTGCAGGAGTCTTTACCCGACCATACATACACTCACTGACGTATATGTGATGCCACAGACACACAGCATCATTCTCAGTTCATTGTGCAGCTCAGTGAGGATGCACACACACACACACACACACCACTCTTCTCTGCTGCCAGCAGGACCAGACCATCCAGCACAGCTGGTGTATCCCAATGTTGACTCTCCAGTTGGGGAGGACTGCTGCAGGGATTTACCATATCACTGTAGGCAGTGCAGAGATTGGTTCCGTATGAGTCGATCAAGCTTTATCTCTCCCCAAGGTACCCACACAAATCTCTCCAATAAATAACCTGTTCTTAATTCTGATTTCTTAATGCAACTCCCGCAGAGAAGCCTAATCAGTTTGAGTGAGGCCGCCAGATAGCTTGTTCATGTGTAGTTGGTACAAAGTAGCTGTAACTGCTTTAAAGAACTGATTGCATTATTTCATTTCTTTTCAGAGGAGGACTCAACACCTTCCAGCTCTGGTATGTACAAACTCTCACATATTCACACAGAGAGTGACACGTACACAAAAGTACACACACCAACACTCATGGCACTTCTTTCCAAGCCCTCCCAACATCTGCTTGTTCTTCCTCTGATTAAAAAAATCCTCTGCGTTTCATTATCGCTGATTTGCATAGTAATAGCGTGCATATTAAGCAGCTACTTCAGAGGGTGGGCGGTCTAATGAATGCCGCAGTCTCCTCTGTTTTAACTCAATTTTTCCTCATCCATATTCAGACATGTGCCCCCTCCCAGCTCCCTCACGACCCCCCTGCCCTCAGGGACGGCAATTCTGTTTCCGCTGAAATGCTTCCTCCAGCCTCTCCCCAAATCCCAGAACCCTCTCCATTAATCCAATTAATTAGAGCCATTGATATGCAGCCCGCTTAGACCAAGCAGCTGTTTGCCTGCCAATTGCCTTGCTATGAGGGAAGGAGTGGGGGTGGAGGGGGGGTCAGGTTATGGGGAGTCCTATAACCCAATGCACATACAGCAACACTTAACACTCAGCAATGAGAAAGTCGCCACCCACAATGATCCCACCAAGACACTGCTGTCCTTAAAGCCATGGAGAAGCATCTTATGGTTGAGCTGACTGCTGATAAGTGAAACACGTAGAGCTTGTTCCATCATATCTCTACCGGGTAAAGACCAAATAACCTTTTCACTTTCACACAGTCATTAGACCATTGAAACATTTGGCAGTTTGCCACTGTTTTGACTTATTAAGTCAAGATCGAAAACTGGCTATTATAAACACGAGAAATTGTGCTGTAATACGGACTTTAGACTAGAACAGCGGTAACTAACATTCACATCCATTCCGTTCATTCGCACTTATAGTGTTTTATTACCCCTGAGCATAAGTTCCTACCTGGGGAAACAAAAATGAAGGCAAAATAGATGAGCAATGGAAACTTATGCCCTTTTATTCAATCAGCCACTGCATATTCCTCCGAGGTTCGACAAAAAGGAGCTAAATATACATCAGTGGATGATAATTCTCCCAATAAAGTATTCAAAATAGAAAAGCTGGAGAGAGATGTCCCTTGATGCCCAGAGTAAGAGGTGTGCCTCAGAATTACCATACAGAAATGAATAGCAGCGACAGTATCTAATGTTTTGTGACACAGCACGAATGTGCAAACCCTAGTCCAATCCAGAGCTGGAGCCACTCATCGGAGATATTAGATTAAGAAGTGCTGGACTAGAAGGGTAATTCACTTTTCTGCTTCACTGGCTATCATTGCCAAGCAAAAGAACGCTGGTGGTAAACTATCCCTTTTGTCGCCTTCGGCCTTTCTCGCTCTCTCTCTTTTTTCCCTTCGCTTCTCATCAAAGAGTCGCCTGGTCCTTCTTGTCACCCACATGCCCTTGTGTGATCAGACATGTTTTCAGTATTTAATCAATTAATATTTAATGCTTTGTTATATTTCATAAACATGTATTCCTGAATAGATTTGTGGATTCTTCTCTGTCTTTCCTATGTCTAAATAAAACTACTATCATAGTGACTTAGAACCTGAAACATGCAGTGCAGCACGACCATGATATGTATGTCTGAAGGGTCATTAAAAAAAGGTTGTCTGTCTTTGCTACAGTGAATTAATCATTGTAGGATTGTTAAATGGTCAGTCTAGAAAAAAAAGCTTCACCAAAACTACAAACAATATCAACAACAAGCATCTGAGGTATGTTCTGGTTCTGTCATGAAACATTCCACTGCCATTCTACTTGCCGCTTGTCTGTCCACAAGGTCCAAGATTAATCTTACAGCTTTTTACTCACTCTGCTATATGTTTCCTTTATATATAAATAATAATAAAAAAATTCTGTATTGTGCTTCTTTTGTATTCTGTATTGTGCGTCATTTTTTTTACTGACATTGGGTTCTGCTTTCCTGAAACAGGACGCAGACAGAAAACTCCCGGCAAAAGGCAACTATGGGTATGTAAAACAAATTGTTGCCATTCTGGTGACCAGCAATCGTGGTGCATACAGCGCACAACCAGGACAAACTGGAAAAAGAGGTTGAATAATTAGTGTGATTAAGCATTATGAGCAGCCTGGGAATCTGATTGTTGCCCTGACTGATGAAGAAAGGTTCCTTCAGCAAAAGTTTACAGCAGAGGAAACTGATTTACTCGTCTGTGAGGTGCAGAATCAACACAGACACATCTGTGGGACAGCAAGCGGACCTCCAGGAGCCGATGATGCCGGAGAAGCTTCAGAAAAGGTGAAGAGGTTGTCAGTATAGTTAATTCAAAGCCTCCCAGCTCATCAAGTTCTCTGACAACTGCTGCTCAGCGTAGGAAGCGCTTCATTGATGTGAGGTGAAGGGCTAAACAAAATATAGCTTAAACAGACAACAATTGCTGGTCACGGGAGGAAGACCACAGTGTATGGAACCTTCACCAACTTGGCCCTGCAGAGAGCATTAAGGGATTTAGAGCAGGGGTCTTACAGGATGGGGCATAAGGAGATGCGAGAACGTCATTATGTGGACTATGTGTTTTGTCTTTCATAAATTAAAGAGCCCACACTCTCTGCTCAAAACAGCTGTTTGCCTTTTTAAAAGAGCTGGAAACAGTAGGAGCCATTTCAGCTTTATTTAATCAAGATAATGAAAAAATAAAAAAGATACACTCTCACTAGGCCCTTAACTGCTGCAATCGAGGCAAATGAGACTGTGTCTTTGCAGTAGCATCTCCAAAGTGTCAATAATACATTTTAAAATGTATGATTTTTTATTATTTTAGAAGCTGTTTTTGTTATTTATTTGACATGTTAAATTGAATTTAGTTTTTGGAGTCCATATCCTGTCTTGCTTTTTGCAAATATTTTGTTGCCACATGTCTGATAACATGTAGCACTTTGGTTAATGCAGGTTGTTTTGAAACATGCTATATAAATTAACTTGATTGGATTTGATCTTGGCCTGTGTACTCTGCCTTTATGTCCCATGTCAGCGGGAATAGGCTCCAGCCCCTCAGCGATCCTCCACAGGGTTAAAATAGGTATAGCAAAAGGATGAACAGACACTATAATAATAATAATAATAATAATAATAATAATAATGCTCCAAACTTGTCCAGCTCTACTACCTGCTGCTCCTTGGCTTGTGGAGGGAGACAGGAGAGAGGGAAACATAAGAGCAGCAACCCAGTGAGGTCTGGAGCCAGAGGTGGACAATGTTGATAGGCAGTGGGATGATCATCATATTCTCTTAAAGCTCCAGAGAGGAAGGTTTGAAATTCTCCAGTGAGAGCTTATAGTTCCTTCAGAAGATGAATGATTTGTTTAAAGTCACTCACAGTGCAGCTCACCATTTCCATGGTCCACATCTCCCTTTGGCTCATGAATTAACTGTGCAATCAGTGGCACCCAGTACCCCAAAGAAACCACAGTTTTTTCTTCAGTGGTTTCAGTTTAAAGCTGGCGTTGAAGGAAAAATGATGTGCTCTTTAGCATCTCAAATTTGACTTGACAAAACTGTGTGTAAAGCTTGCCTCACCTAAAGGTCTGCAGACATGAACTATGGGACCTGTGTAAAAAAAGAGCCCCAAAACTGCATTGAGCTGCCTAATCACCACGTACACAATCTCACCTGCACCTCTCCTCCCACCTCAGTGTAAGTACGATCATTCAGGGCAGGAAATTACCAAACAGACAGAGACGCAACAAATTAGGCCCACAAGGAAATTTGCATAGAGACTGCATTTGTGCCTACACCAGCTTACACAGGAAAATATTGCCCGTTGTCTTAACTCATACGCAGGCAAAGTAGTTTTCTTGTTTGCTATTAAAGAGAGGGAGGGAAGACAAATAAAGAGAATGATTCAGGATGACAATATCATTGCTGTCCATCCTGCTTTCTGTGATCACTGTGTTTTAATTGCAGGCAGACTTCACAGTCCATGAAAGGGCCATTATGTCAACAACAGTCATTGCCAGGGATGGTGTGCTGCAGATGAAATCATTATATTATTAACACTAATTCCACTGACAAAAGGAACAAAAATACAGGTTAGCAACACAAAGAGTTGTCACAGAGCTTCTAAACAAGGTGCAAACGAGTATTCAGTATGCAGTAAAACACACAAATGCTGGCCAAACAGTTTGGAACATGTGGCTGCTGAAACATCCACTCCACGCCTGAAACGCTTCCAGAGGACACTGAGGCAGCGGCAGAGCTGCAAGTGAACCGGAGCGCATCTGCATTGCATCCAAACCCTGTGGAAATATGGGGCAATATTTAATACAGAGAATTTGGATTTAGGATGGATTTTCTGCTTTTCAGTTATTTTGTAGCTACGTATCTTTTCAGCATTTTAAACGAATACACCAAACAGCAGCACAGAACCAAAAACACAAGGTTCATTGTTGATTTTCACAGTGTTGAGGAAGGAAGACTACATGTAGCTTTATCCACCTTTAAACTAAGGTGTGACCCTTAAAAATAAACATGCATTTTTCTTACAAATCTGATAGTGTCATGGCGATTCATAAAAGGTGACATTTTAAAAAGAAACAAATTTAACGCCCAATCACCCTCCTTTGTGCGAACACTCGCTACATAGTCCTGCGTGTAAAACTCCACCCATATGCATGCTAGACCGAGTATTTGCTGGATTGTATAGCAATCAGCCAGATGTGTGAACAGCCTGTTCTCCCACAAGATTTAAACTTTTTCCTCTTGAGTTCATGTATCACGCTGTTAGTGTGGTGGCGAAGCAGGAGTGAAACCAAAGACAAATCAGGACCAGCTTTGAAACAGGATGCATAATGCAGTGGAGGTGAAATCAGATGAGAGAAAGGTCCATTTGTTTACCCTTGATGAAGTGTTGATGTTGGAGGTCTTTGTTTCAGGAATATACAAATCAGTCTGTTTAAGATATTTTGGTACCTCACTGTAGGGACTGACAAGAAAGCGTTGGCTTGAGCATGAACACGTCTGGGAATGCGCAACAGACTCTCGCTTTGTTTCAGTCACAGATTTGGTCTCTTATATTTTCCACCCGTTCAGCGGCTTTTCTTGGTGCGCGAACAGGGACAAAGAGAATGTCAGTTTAGCATTGATTACAGTACAATTAAGGTAATGGTTATATTGAATAATATGACCTGTGCTGAATATTCATGGGAAATGGTGATTAACATATTCTCAATTTATCGGTATAATGGTATGACCTCCAGCGGGATGGAGACATTTCCTGAAAAGTAAATAATGAATGTGGCGCAAGAGGGAAATGGTAGAAATTCGTTTATTCCTTGTTCCTTCGGCTCCATGTTTCTTTCTGATAGGGTTTTAGTGCTAAAAGCTGCAGAAAACCTAAGGAACAGGGCTGGAGGGCTGACCTGACCCAATCTGGACTGATTCCGAACCTCTCAGGACTTACTGCAAAGAGAAGAAGTGAAGGAGCAGAGAGAGATAGGAGGTGTCTATTTATCTAGGTGAGGAAGTGCCTCTCTGCTGCCCCCCACCCC
>OMNN01045328.1:3372-35062 GCA_900302755.1 Chromis chromis
TGGTATTTTTTATACTTTTTATAGTTAATTACTTGTAATTAATGTCATCTACTTTTATGTGGCTGCTCTCTAAAGCTATACAGAAGCTAAATATTTCGGTTGTTAGTCTTTATTTTGTATGTAACATGTTGTGTCGCATTTTATTATTAAAGTTAGAACAACTTGAAGCATTAAACAGATATGAAGGTTTGTGTTTTGGAGCAGGTTTTCTTATTTGAGCCTGTCACTGATGGCGAATGATGGAGTTTCATGGCATTTTTATCAAATCTGACTTCTTCAGATTTAGTTTTAAATGTAATTTTTCTTTTTGTAACTTTTTTTTAAGATTGCAGTCACATTTTATATTACTCTTTTTTTGTCCTAACATATTGGACCATGTTGGAAACAAGTATTTCACTTTATATTATACCTGGGTTATGAATTTTGTGTTTTGTACATTCTTAAATGAAGCAAATAATCTAGAAAAGCAAAAGCAGGTGAACTTGTAAGATGGATTTAATGCTACAGTATTTAATACTGAAAATGTGGCTGAGGTTTGACAAGGTAAAATACATATGTATCATTAAAATGTTAACCTAAATGCAGCCAAGGTGGGCAGTGTTGATAGACTCCTCTGTCACGCTGTATTGAGTAGAATAGCAACGATATCGTGACAGAAGTTCAGTCACACATTTTAATTGGTGGGAGTGAGGTCTGTCAATTTATAAACTGTAACCCAATACAACAAGTGATAAAGGAATAACCCCCTCCCAGTCTGTTTAAGTTTAATATAATGGTATATCTATATCTCAACCCTACTTTGGTAATGTGAACCTTACCTGTATTTCAGTTCTCTTGCTTTCAAATTCAAATTTTAAAACATTTCCATCAGAAGCATATAATGTCACAGACACTACACATCCATGTGTTTCCCTGGCCTGTGAACAAAAAAACAGCCTTTGAACTCTGGTCTCTGACTTTCCCCCTGTGGATGTTAGAATATAATTCAGGTAAAGGGGTTGGCGGTGGTCGCTGGGGTCGGTATCTGTCTCTGAGCTGCAGTGAAGTGTGGAGTGTGTGATGGGGGTCATCCTGTGGCCATGTGAACAGGAAGGTGCGGGTTCAGTGTGAAGGGCTGAACCTCTGAGCTGTTTATCAGATCGCTAATGAAGCAGAGCAATCCTGAGAGACCCTGAGAGGGAGGAGGTGGGGGGGAAAGAGAAGAGGGTAAAAGGTAAAAGAAGGCAGGGAGAGACGGCGGGCGTGATGTAAAGGAGCTAAAGAAAGAGATGGAAATGTGGGAATACCTACGGTGAAGCCAGTGCTCTGCCCTTATTGCTGAAGGGGCTGAGAAGAATAAACCCCAGTCTCCCATGATTTCACTTCGCTTCATTCCCCCTATAATAAGTAGAAAAATACACATCATATTATTTATTACATTTCCTGGTTAAAAATCAGCAGAGGCCATATCACTCAGCTCCTGCTGTAAACATTTTCTCTGGCTGCAAGAGAAGCAGAGCCGCGTTCCCAACTCCCATCATCACAGCCATCCAGTTTACTACAGGCTACACATTCATCAGTGTGGGTTTGCAGGAAAAGGGAATGAGCCTGCTTCATTACAAGTTCAAATAATCAGCCAGTCAGATGATCAAAACAGTATTACAGTGTAGATGTCAGTGTTTGATGTTTTACTGTTTCCAGTGATAATTAATTCTGCTCACGTCGAAGACAGAGAGACTGAAATATTTTGAAATGGCAGAATGGGAATGGACTGCTGATGAAATTCTCAGGCCAAATCTAACATCTATATTGTTGTTGTATTTTTAAATAGTGTATTATATGAACTACTTTTTACCAGTTAATCATTCTGTTTACATTGTTTAATCTAGAAACAAATGACGTTTTCCCAGAGCCCAAGGTGACATGTTCGGATTGCTGGTCGTCCAGCAGTTCAACATCCAAAGATGTTCAATTTACAGTGTAATATAACGGACAGAACCAAATCCAACTACTGTTTGTTGAAGCAGCTGGATAGCTCAGTGACTAATACCCGGAGATCGGTGGTTCAAATCCCGGTCAGGGCGCAGGTATCCAGTGAGGATCCTTAGGAAGAAAAATTGCTTAAAAGAGATGCTATCATTTATAGTGTTTCAGTTTTGTCTAGGAAGGATGTGCCTTAAATTGTTGTTCACATTAGCCAAATAAAGGTTATGTATATGTTTTGTATGTATCTAGGGAGTCAAAGTTAGCTTGTTAAGTACGATATACTTTTATACCTTTTCTGAATTGTTTCTTTACAATAACCCCCCCCCCATATTTATTTAAAAAAAAATTTTAATCTGCCATGTTATCTTATTTTGTGTGAAGCTATAAACTGACGGACACATATTTAAGATAATTTAATTGTTCTGTTAACCGGTACAAGATGTGGAAGCAGTTTGACACAGAATCGGATGGTGCTCTGGTTGTGGAAACGTCGACATGCTCTGATTGGTTCGTTCCGCTGTCAGTCGTACGCCAAGGTGCCATTATTGGCTCGTGTAGCAGTGTGAGAATCTGGTTTGTTCATCAGGGGCCAGGGGGTGAGAGGTGAGGGGTCAGGCTCGGGGGAGTCATCAACATTGAGCGGTCAGGTGACCCTGAACGATCCTGAGATAGGATGGCCCGCTCCTCCCTGAGGAAGTTCATTCCATCACTGCTGCTGTGTGTTTGTGTGTGTGTGTGTGTGTGAGTGTGTGAGCAGCCATGTGCTTAACCACTGACTAAACTGGTACGTACAGTATTTTAGGATACAGCAGTGTCGCAGCACACACTTTGGAGGTCATAAAGGCAGATTTCCTTTTTTTCAGCAACAGCAGGAGAAAACATTGACATCTCTGATTGACACATTGACAACTACAAGCCATATTACCTTCAAATTTCAAGCAAACTTCCCAAGTTATCAACCATAAGGGTTTTGCTCATCCTGTAGGCTTTCCTCTGTTAGCTTAAAATCATATCTTTGTTTACAATAAGTAAGAATATCTATTGAGCACAGTATCATTGTTCCTGCTCCACTTCTCTGCTCCACATATCCAGCTGGCAGATGAATATGAAAATATAAAGGGAATGTTCTTGGGCTCCATTCTCAATTTTTTGACCCCTTGACCAACAGCTTAGTTACACATATAATTCATATATATTGTATTACTATCGACCAGATATAGATGACATTTGGTGTTATATTCATAGGTCATATTTTATTAACACTAAAATAATCTTTCTGCCAATGCAAGCGGAAAATCCAATAATTATTTTGCCCTAAAAATTTAACGAGAACATTTCCATCTCAGAATGAGGGATTAGGAATAAGCTTTTCCCAGTCGGTCATGTAAACCGTGCTCTCAGTTTAGGCTTTCAGCTCTTTGTCTGTCTTTAGTCCTGCGCATCTGTGAAAGACACACCTATGAGTTACTACTGCAGAGGGAACACAGCATCTGTTAAATGTGCAGAGGGAGAAAGACAGTTTCTGCTTTGTCCAACTCTACCGCATAAATCATCCTGATGTGGCTGCATGGAATACTCACACTCCATTCGATGCTACTAATCCAAGTAGAGCAAATAAACCGTCCTGATTTGCTCCTCAGAGACGGAAACAAAGGCAAAGTGATTAAGTCACCTCAGTAGAGACGGAGGAAGCCAACTCTCCACCTTCCTGCTGTCCTGTCTTGTTTACAGCTTTGTGCTGTAATGGAGAACGTTCCGTTTTGTAAACTGTGTGTGTGTGTATGTGCGTGTGTGTGTGTGTAGTTCAAGCAGCAACCTCTGGGGTAAAAAATGAAGCCCACACAGAAGAAACAGTCTGGTAGAAAAAGCAGGTCTGGTCTCTCTAAATCATCCATTTAAATTGTATTCATGGCCCAAAGTTGTTTCCATTTGTTCACCTGTTGCATTTATCAGTTAATAGAATCAGTTCATTGAAACAATTTCTGCTCTGAAATTTCCTCTTTACAATAGTTTAAATCGATCTACTGATCTTCAAAACTTTATATGGACATTTTTGTGCACCAAGGAGTTGCCAGTATTAAATTAATGAAACTACTAGATGCTGTAACAAGAGTATTAAGACAGACAGTGTTACACGTTCATCCGAGCTCAGCTGCAGCTTACAATAGCACAAAGTAGGAAGGATGAGAAATCTGAGTTTTCCATCTACAGGTAGGTTTTATGATTATAGATCATGGACTCTTGATTTACATATTCAAATCAAATCAAATCAAGAGGAGTAGACCAGAGTACCGTACATGTTATAAGACAAAAATATGTGCAAAAAAATACTAGATAAACACATAAAACTAAAATAATACTAAATATGAGCAACCAAAAACCATTGAAAACATCCATCCATTACCTATGCACCACTTAATCTTCTGAAGGGGGGACAGACAACCACATTCACACCTACAGACAATTTAGAATCAATCAATTAACCTCAGCATTTTTTTTGGACTGTGGGAGGAAGCCGGAGAACCCCATGAGAATCAACGCTGCACAGGGAGAACATGCAAACTCCACACAGAAAGATGCCAGGCCCAGGCCCCCTTTGAAAACATGTACATCTTAAGTTTTTTCTTTAAGGACCATAGAATGTGTTGACATTTATGACACTTATAGCAACACACTTCTGCTAAATATAACAGCTGATTAGTCAGATTTTTATTTCAACACTTTTTTTGTTGTAAACCAAGAATCCACCTTTTCTGTCATGTTCTTTATCTCGAGAGTGCAGACATGAGAATCTGTCCGTCCGTCCATCCTACCGTCCGTCTGTCCACCCGTCCCTGGCGAGTCTCTTCTAATCATGCTGGATGTGCCAGAGGTCAGCAGCTCTGACCTGCTGGCTCCATTTCACCATAAATATTATGGAACCATGCACAGATGCCCTCGCTGGCTGTTTAATATAGTGCTGGCTCCATTAAGGGTCCCACACTCTTAGCTTTCACTGGTATATGTAGGCTAATAATAATGCTGCCTCCAATATGGAAAATATTAGTAGTAGTAGTAAATACAAGTCAGTATTCAGGCTGTTGGGGCATTTTATTTCTGGAGTTTATCATCCTCTAACCTTTATTTTCACTTTTGGTGTGTCTCATGGCATATTTTTCAGCTGTTGGACCCAGTCAGTTGTGCAGATCTGTTAGTGTGCATACATGTGCGTTCATTTGTGTGTATGCCAGCAGCACAGTGGACCTGTGGGAGCGCTCTGTCCTCCTTTCCCACGGTATGCGTCCCATGAGCCCCTGCGGTGACGTCAGGACAGAGGTACGGGCGAATGCCCGGCTAAGAGGTCGCAGGTTCACTTCCTGTCTGTCAGGATTGAGCTGGGCAGGATCCAGCATGGAGCGCCGAACTGTCTTTATGATCTCTCAGTGGTTGACCCTCACTGTCTCTTTCAGGCTATGTGGCTGATGCTGCAACAGGAGGAGCCAGAGGATTTCGTCATATCGACAGGGGAGGTGCACAGTGTGAGGGAGTTTGTGGAGAAGGCCTTCAAACATGTGGGAAAGACCATTGTGTGAGTGTACACAAAAACACACAACTTCATTATTCACAAAGTCTAAAATCAGAGATATGCCTCAGAGGCCTAAAAGACACCACCTACACTTTACCTGGAAAATGAAAGACTCCTCCCATGTTTCACCTCTCAGTCACCCCCCTCTTGTGTCCTGGAGGATACTGACATGTGGTGGAGGGCTGTTTGACTGTTAGCGATGCCTGTTGTGTTTTTGTGTTTTGTTTCAGAAAAAAAGACAGGTGACATGTTTTGTCTGCATGAGACGTTAAGGAAACAAACTGCACAAGAAATAATCAGTGCTGAACCTTTGAACAGGTGTGAGAAAAAATGTAGTTCCTGCTAAAAATGAGTTTCTTTCCAGGTGGGAAGGAAAGGATGAGAAGGAGGTTGGTCGTTGCCAGGAGACAGGTGTGATACATGTGAAGGTGGACCCAAAATACTTCCGTCCTACTGAAGTGGTAAGTCAGGTTTCTGTCTGTGTTTCTGTGCATGCATGGCTTGTTTACTTGTATTGAAATAATGACCCAGATTAAATTTTTCTGCTTGTCAATGTCTATTTAAAGCACTGATATCATCTTAATGGAAGAATGCTTTTACTCAGGCAGCATAGGCACAAAGAGACATATGATTAGGAAGGAGATGAACTAGTTTGTGTGCTTTTCAACATTGAAATGTTGTTAATGGTGGCATGTAACTATATTTAAAGGAACATAATGCGTCTACTGGCACATTATCCGATCACTAGCTTTTAGTTAGCTAACAGTAGGTATTATTTTCCAAACATGCCCTTGTAATATGACATAATGTAATGTAGCATACACATTTAGCTATGTTTATGTAATGTCATGCTGTTTTCGGGATTAGGGTATCTTGCTGGTTGGGCAGTTTGAGATGCATACTACATTTTTCCTGCTCTACACAGTCATGCTATCAGTTAAAGGTCAAAACGGCAATGAGTTGTAATAAATACAACCATTTCTCACTGTGTGCTCCTCCCTTTTTGGTCTGAACACCGACAGTCTCCGGCTGTACTGGATAGACAGCAGTTGGCCTCGTCATGTCCCGTATGTGTTTGTGTGTTCTGTTGTTGGTGATATTGCCTTGGGTGAGCTCCTAACTGACATCTGGATATTTTTCCGTCTTAGCTGCAGCCCAAGCTTCTGTCACTTGATAATCTCATAGGTTCATGCTGGTAGTTTGGCATGTGTTGCCCAATTCACTACAAGTAGTCTGTGCAGTTTATCAGACAGAAGTTCAGACTATACTAAACTATACTATCACTAAACTGCTGCAGAATGAAGTTGATCTATTCCGCTAATGTAATTCATATAGTTGCACATAATTCACGAAACATCATCAGCATTTCCTGTTCTATATACTTGACCTTAACATGAATGTCACATGTTTTCTCTGCATGTATCTGATTCCCGGTCATTGTGTCTGGGACCATACACTTATCAAACATAACGGGTGCAGTTGACAGCCCCAGGCTGCTTATTGTATGCTTTTAAACTGCTGGAAACAAGCCAGTCCACCTCTTTAAGAGTAATGTAAGCTGCATCCTGCCAGTTGGTGTTGAATGGGTGAACATATTCAGGCAAGCAACCTTGGAAATGTTACTAGTGAGGGTGTGTTGTATTGAGTCACTCTGCTTGTGAGGCAATTCTGCTGAATGAGAAGGTACATTGATAACACAGGAGAGAGGTGTGTGTCATTTTGTAAGACTGCGCATGGACAAGTGTGCTGATTTGATCCAAATCAGAAAACGAGGCAGGGTGTGAACTCTCATCTCTGTTTAGGTGTGGAGTGTCTCTGGTATTTGGGAGGTCTTTCCCTGCTGTGGCTCAGGGGTGTTGGGGCTATTCCTCGTGGACGGTATAGTGTTACCTCAGGGTGTTGTGGCTGAGATTAGTCATCAGGGTCTCGGTTTAAAGGCAGGAGCACCCCTCTTCTGAGCTTTGGCCCGGTGAGATTAGATTTGAGATCCAGTTGAGTGATGGCAGAGGATTAGTAAGGAGGCCCTGCTGACTGACTGCTGAGGGAACGGCAGCACTGGTTACACACCTGGGCCTGTATGCTTTGTGCATGTCGGCTCATTCATTGAAGCTGCTAACCCTGAATTTACACTGAAAACTATTTCAGAAAGTGATCAAGTCAGCCAGCAGAGACCTGTCAGCAAACGGTTAGGTAGCGTTTTTGTGATATGTCAGCAAATAGGCTGTATCCCCTGTGCTGACACATGATGAGCATGGAATGCACTGCATTAAAATATCAGACTATCTGAAGCAGAAAATAGGTGAACCTTTGAGTTAGTGGAAGTAGCCATTCCCATACAGACTTCAAATACATACAGATAGCTTCAAAGACTTTGAAGACCAAAGTAGAACAACAAGTTTCAGTGGAGAAACATTTGCTAAATATCTCATGTGACAAGAACAAACCAAACTCCTGTACGCTCTGGAACTGTTGGTGAGTGCTGTGGACATCACATAAGGGTAGTTGTTGTGTTTCTGTTTATACCTGCCTGGTTTACTCTGTATCTAATTATTAATTAAGGCAAGAGGGTATTATTTTTATCGAAAAAAAAATCTACATATGTAGCTTTGATACACAGAGACAAGTTTTTAGGGGTTGAATCAACAACTAGAGAGGAAACTTAATGATCGACTAGACAATGATCCTATCGTTGGTCCTCAAGTTGAGTTCATCTTTGTGTTTGCATTTGTCCTCCTAAATTATAAATATTTCTTTAATTGTTCTATTTTGCTGTGATTGAAGTTGAATAATCTGCCGTATCTATTTCTGAAGCAGCTCAGAGGGAACAGAGGTTGAAGCATGCAGGCGTAACATGGGTGAAGATGGTTAACTTACAGCAGGTCATTTCCCTGCTCTGCCTCATTGTCTCTTTATTTCTATGGCAGGGTTTAAAGAGAATGAAGAGTGTTTAACCTCTGGCCCCTTCAGACAGGAACTGACTGACACTGGGCTCATAGCTCGGCATTGTGATTCACCTCAAGTGGAAATACCTGTCATCAAGTGTGTGTGTGTGCGTGTGTGTGTGCGTGTGTGCGTGTGTGCATGTGTGTGTGTGTACATGTGTGTGTGTGTTTGTGTGTGCGTGCGTGCTCAGTATTCTGCTGACTCAGACTCTTTTTGTGTCATGGTGTAAGAAAGTTTGGATGTGGGGCCTGAGTGCAACATGTATGTGTGGTCAGAGGAATGTGGTGATATATATGTAATTTATTAGTATCCCTGTCAGTGTGTGTGTGTGTGTGTGTGTGTGTGTGTGTGTACTTGTCTGTGTTTATTTGGGATACAACATCCCGGGGCTAAAGAACTGACAGCTAGTTTGTCTGTGGTTGAAGCAGTTTACTTGATGTAATAGATGCTGGTTTTAAAAAAGAAAGGCTATCAGCATTTTCCACAGATAGTCACATGTGAAAACGAAAGACATGCCATTTAAGCTGTCAGAGTTGTTTTGAACAAAGCCCAGGTAAGTTTCAAACTTCCCCAACTGCCATGGCTTTGCAGAGCTGTCAGTCACACTCAGCACCCTGTGGGTTTCTGCCAGCACTGAGGTTTGGCTCAGATGAGCAGCATCTGCCTGAGCTTTGCAAAGGTGTGTCTCTGTATTATGCTCTAATGGTTATGATTAGGTTTGGTTGCCAGGTGATATACAGTATCAGGGCTGTGAGCATTTCAGGTATGATCAGAAGTTTCCTTGGTCTGGTTTCAAAGTTACTTTTGTTGAGAGATCGACATGCGAGGAGAGCTACATCGATACTGAAACTAGAACGGCGCAGACGAGGTTGGGTAGAGAAAAAATAGGTGTGTGCATAAAAGATAGGACTGCAAATAATTTCTATTGATTAATCTGTTGACAATTTCAAAGAATTGTAGATTAATCTAAACAGAGATTTTTCCTAAAATGATTTTTAGATAAGGGACAATGCATGTCCCAACAAGCCCAGCGCACACAAACACACACACGGGTACTGTCAATCAAAGTAGGAGAAGCACAGATTCAAGCCAAAACATTTTTTCAAACACTTATTCAATATTAATTCTAAAGTAGCAGGCAGACGACTTCATGGCTTCAGGAGTGTGTTTAACAGCTACAGAGACAAATATTAGAAAGCTCTCCCAGCTAGTAAATACACAACACGTATTGTGGTTGTGCCTTTTCTGCTGGTGCGTCTTTTGGAATAGCACCCGGGTGTTTTCTCAGGTGTTCATGCATTGTGCCAGTATTGCTGTGATATGCCATTGAAACTCTGCAGAGTGTACAAATCATCTGATTGTTTTGTTATAATATGAAGTACTCAAAGCCTGAGGTCTTTGGAAACTGGAGGTGTGAATAACTTCAAACTGTAGGAGTCCATGTCATGTTCATACACATGAAGAATGGACCCTGTTTAGAATTGAATCCCATGTTTCCTCATCCATTTGCAAATTTAGGTCCTCTTCCCATAAGCCCATTATTACTGATAAGAGGGGGCCTTCAAGAAGAGAAATAGCTCATATACACGAGTAACCACACTCTTTCCAAGTGGATATATACCCAGAAAGTTGTCTAAATGATTTTATTTGGTGGAAAAGGGAACTGGAGCAGATTAGTTTAAGCAAAGTTTCTAACTTATAATATCTTCAGTGGCAGTGGTGGCGCAAGTCTCTGGGCTACAGATCAGATGGTCAGAGGATCGAGCCCCATGCGGCCATTGTTGGGCCCTTAAAGAAGGCCCTTAACCCTTCCTGCTCCAGGGGCATGGTACCATGGCTGACCCTGCGCTCTGACCCCAACTGGGAAATGCGAAAAACAACATTTCACAATGCTATAAAAATGTATTTGTAACAATAAAGGTTTCTCAAACTACAAAACTGGTTGCTTCAACTGAGTAAAGGAGGCAAATTACCTAGCAGCATATACATCTACAAAAGATTTAACACCTTCTGTCTCCCAGATCTTCAAAGCTGGCGGCAGCAGTGATGGAGGCAAAGAAGGATTTTGTGCTATCGATGCTGAAAGGGGCCTTGAGGTCTTTGAAAACCTTTAAGCTAAAGCAAATCAGTCTGCTGCAGCCACTCTTGCTGCCACTGTTCAGCCAACCAATGGCTGGAGCCAAAAACGACAAACGTCATGATGCAGCAATTACGTAGCGATACTGAAGACAAACTATTATTACTATTTTGCGGTGAACTGAAGCATTTTAGAACATAAAAGTGTCAGGGTACATCTGTCTGTTTAGCTGCCTTTAAATAGTCTCTTGAGGTCGTATTGTTGATATGGGAAGTCGAGGATAGAATATGCTTGGCATGCAAAGTTAACGTCATTCCGGAAACCTTTTCAAAAATGTCTTGCATTTTACTTATCCAAAACAAGAAACCACAAAAACAGTTTCAAACCTATTTACTCAGGTATTTCAGATCATCTCCTGTTAGTGGGTTTTTCAAGTAGACCCCAGTAGAAGGCCTGTGATTGACACTCTAGTTAGCAGGTGTGTACCATGGTGACTGTGTTTGTCAGTGTGCATGTCACTGAGTTGGTGTGTGTCTGTGTGCATGTAGATGCTAGTGCATGTCTATGCTATGCAGCCTCCAAGTTCATGTGTCGCTGGAGGGTATAAACTGCTGAGTTGAATGACAGCTCTGTGGTTTTTGTCAGACCTCTCATGCAGAGCAGGAGAAGGAGAGGTGATAAATGGGAAGTTGTCTTTCAATCTGTCTTTACGTCTTTCTATCCCATCAGTGTGTGCATAGGTCTTCCACTGTCGTTCTCTCAGCACACTCTCTTATCTGTCTAAATCACAGTAGTGCAACGAGAACTGGTCAGCAGCATAAGAATGTCCTTCCAGGTGAGAAAAAGCAGACAGACAATTTCCCTCATCTTTTTTTTTTCTTTCCTTTTTTTATTCTTTAAATTGCAAACAAAGCAATATAAGAATTAGGTTACAACTTCATTAATCAAGTTCATGAGAAGAAATAGTGATGCATCTGATGATTATATTTTAACCCTAATCAAAATCCAGGAAAACAAGTCCATGTGATCTACAGTGGATTCAGAAAGTCGTCAGGTCTGGTCAATTTGCTTTTTTTGCCAATCACTCTACACAAAATATTCAATCAAGGCAAAATGAAAGCATATAAATGTTTCAGATTTGTTAAAACTTGAAACGAAATCAGACCCATTTAGTTTGTAATCACATTAGGCAGGAATTACTTTGCTTTAAATCTTCTTTGGTAAGTCTCTCCAGGCTTTGCACACCTTGATTTGGGCAGTTTATTCCATTCTTTTAATCTAAAGCGTCTGTGAACTGCCATCTTTAGTTTTCTCCCCAAATGCTCTGTGGTATTAAAGACTGGGCCACTCAAGGCCAGTGAGGTTTTGACTGAACAATTAGTTTTAATATGATGCTGAAAGGTGAACCATCGCTTCAGTCTCAGTTTGCTAGGACTCTGTGTTTCATTCATCCTTCCTTCACATCTGACCAGTGTTCCTATCCCTGCTGCTGAGAAGGAACCTATAACATAATGCTGCCACTCCCATGCTTCACTGTCGGAATGGTTTTAGCCAGGTGATGAGCAGTGCATGGTGTTTTTAAGACATAGCACTTTCCTGCTGCTTGTCAGAGAGTTACATTTTTGTCTCATCCAAGCAGAGAATCTTTTCCTCACACTCTGAGCCAAATGCTAGTATCCTTTTACTCAGAGTGGCTTCCGTCTAGCCCGTCTGCTATAAAGGCCTGATTAAAGGACTGCAGCTGTAATGGTTGTCCCTCTGGCAGGTTATATAAGTTCTGTTCTATTAGGGTGGCTGCTGGGTTCTCTTCCCATACCAAAGCCCCTCTTGCTCAATTATTCAGTTTGGCAAGAGCACCAACTCTAGGGAAAGTCCTGGTGGTTCCAAACTTATTTTTGTTGCACTATTATTGTGACCACTGTACACCTGGGAACACTCAGAACTTCAGAAATGGTTTTACCCGTGCCCTGATCTTTGCATTGCCATTGTGGGTGTCTGCAAAGAGTTTCCCTGACTTCATCGCTTGTTTTTTTGTCCTGGCATGCAGTGTAAATTATTTAATTAATTTTATCCATCCATCCATTTTCTTCCACTTAGCCGAGGTCGGGTCGCGGAGGCAGCAGACAATTAAAGACAAATTAATTTTATTTTTCTTCATTAATAGTACATAGTACTACATAGTACTACAGGCATGAATTAATTTTCTGAATACACAGCATATTTAGTCTACCTTCTGCAGTAATCACATGCTGCCAGCAGAAGATGTTTTAGCATGGTGCATAGTAGCTCCTCAGTGTTTCTCTCAATCTGCATCGATAAGATCTAGAAGTCATTTTGTGTATTGACATTGGAGAGATTGCCATCTGCGAGCTATCAGTCTCTTGGCAGCTGTAGGGTCTGCTAGCCAGAAGCACCTCTGCTCGAGTTCTGAGGTGGATGTGTTTATTTTTATCTAATCTTTTTTTAATATTTCTTTCAATGGATCTGATAACTTTTGCCTGTTAAATATGTTAATGAATGCACATTTTAAGTATACATGCCTTACAGTGACAACCAGCAGTTCAAAAAAGATGAAGACAATGAACATTTTCAATTTCAAAGAGAAAAGCAGCAAATTTTAAAGCATAAGAAGCTGTAATGAATGGATGGAATTTTGGCGACCTAAATTAATTGTTGTGCAGTTTTCTGCCAATAACTTAAACTGTCAATCATAATACAAAATCATTGCATGATCACTCTGGAATGGTGACAGTTCACAGTGGCAGGAGTGGGAGGTTATTTATCTCTGTGGTGTGATCTGATTGACGGGCAGGAATCACCATCTGAGGTTCCCATGCAACAAGAACTGCAAATGTAAATTAGGCTTTGTTAGAGTCACGTACCAGCATTCCATGCAGTTCAGTCACGTACTATCAATTCATGACCAATCTTCCTTTTGTTTTAAACATACAAGTTTATTCTTGTGCAGCACAAACAAGTGTGAAAAGCAGGAGTGCTGCATACCACAACTGCTGCACAAGGCCTGTGTGACAGTGTCAAGTGTGTGCTCCGTAAACACATCCCTAAAACATGCAGTTTTGTTCCTGCAGGTGAAGGTTTATCTGTGTGTCCATGCAGAGAGGAAAGCCTGCGATCAAATAAATCCCGCTCTTATCATTGCTCTGACCCTGTGCAGTCTCCTGGCACTGCATCAGATCTCTTAATGGTGCAATTGTTCATTGTTTATTGGCAGTAAATACAAAATTTAACACATTTCTTTAGTGTCCCAGCAATACAACGGCCAGTAAGACAAAAAAACATGCAAAAATGAAAGAGTTACTACTGATTGCAAGAAAAAATATGTTTTAAAATGTGTGTTGCATCCACACCTGTAAGATCATCATAAAGTAGTTGCCCGGCTTGTTTTTTTTCTGGCTTTTGTTTTTTTAAAATCCAGACTGCAGGTAGGAGCAAAAAAACTCCCACATCAGCCCCTAAAAATAGCCCTGCTGACATACCACACCTCAGTATCTGTCAAATGCCTGTCCAAGGGTGCATGTGCTATGGTCTCAGTTCTAAACTTCCTCCTTGCTTTAGATGGCTGTCATTCCAGCAGTGAGATTTGCGTAACAAATTTTGAACAGAACCGCACTCGGTTGCATACTCTCATACGTCATCAGTCCTGTCGTCACTAGGTGAGACGCTCAGACAATGGTTCCAGTGATTCAGAGAAATAAAGACACTGGGTGTTGTGTTGTGTTGTGGTTATGACTGTTGGCAAGGGAATCAACCCACCTGTTGAGGTGATCAGTGTGACACACCTGATCTAGTTCCTAAATAATGTTTGGCATTGTTCAGCTTTACTGAGCTTAAAGGACCCACTCTGGGTACTCTGACACAGTAAGATATCATCATTGATCTTGAATGCATTCCTCATGGCTTTGTGATTAAGTGTTGTGAACCGCCTCTACTACTTTCCTTTGTGATCTCATGAGTCTCTTACAGACGTGGCCTGAACCTTCCTCAATCAATTAATAATAGAGGAATAGAGGCAAAACATCTTAGCTAACCCGAAAGCTAGTTGGCAAGCCGGAGGTTTTTGAAAACCTTGATTAGAGCCGAATGATTGCAGTTCCTTAAGCTCTGACATGTCCTAAGCCACATTATAAAGTTATCTCATCAAGTTTAAATACAGTTAAAAATTCTATACATTGTGATAAAATATTGAACAACAAGTAACCAGCAAGAGGCACAACATCAATCTGAGACTGTACAATCTGTACACCACTTTCAACTGCGTGGCACACCCCTAGAACTGAAATATGCAAACTTCAAATAGCATTACGAACATGCTCAGCGGTACAATACACATTGCCTCAACACTTACTACCAGCCTAAAACTTCCCACTTGCAGAAAAACTTGTAATATGATCTTTGAAATCATGCAACCATCTTTTCAGTGGAAATAGTGATGCCACATATTCTGCCCTGAGGCACTGACGTGTGCAAATAGTTTTCAGTTACCTTGAACTCTTCTGAGGGCCTGACCGACAAGTATGTGCAACCAGTCAAGGTCTTGCAAGTCAATATTCATTGTTGGGTGGCCTTAATCCAGAGAGCAAAATATATATAAAAAATAATAATTGTATGGATTTTTTTTACTGGTGCTTTGTGGCAGCTATATTTTTTCTATATTCTGCGACTGTGTGACTTGTGACTTGTGATTAACATGCAGTCTGTTGTGTATAACCATCTATTGTCTACATCCATTGTTTTGTTTATCAGTGGCAGACAATGAACAAATAGTTTCTCTCTCATTCTGTGGGATGGACACAAAAATTTATATTGCAAATATTTGAGGTAGCTGTTAAGGTTTCTGCTTTCAAGCTTACTTACTTACTTTAAAATCAAATTAAATCTAGTTACACTGGATTTATCTCTCTCCAGAGTACAACAAAAATCCCATTACGAAATTGCACAACAGGCCAATAAATGCAGTGTTTTTAATCTAGGGCTTTCATCCCAAGTGTCTTTGAGCATTTTCTTTCCATTGTGCAGCCAGGTCTTGTTGGAAACTGCATAGCTTCATTTTAGCTTTTAGTCAAGATTCTGGAGAAACTAAAATGGACCTGTGGGAAAATGTGTATAAAATGACAAGTGTGTATAAAATCACAAGGCAGCTTAAAAATCTCCATCTAATGTTGCAGCGAAGCCATTAAAGCATGGTGGTTTCAATAATTCACTCAGTGTAAGAATATAGTTTCAATGAAGTGTTGGAACGACAAGCAGAGACATAATATATATATATATATATATATGTGATTTTACAAAATGGAAAATAGCTGTTTTTCTTCACAGCTGCTTACGAGAGAAATTTAGGGGAGAAATCATGGTTCAAGAGTTCAAAACTGTATGTAGCAGTTACACTCTATAGAGTACAGTCAAGTACACTTTACTTAATTCTAATTACCTGAGTTACATGGCACAAGCTTGCTTTTGTGATGAGACAAACCCAGTCTTTGAAATATGTTTCAATCCAAGTAGACATAGACACACAGACGTCTTCAAGAAAGGAGCTACAACTGTCCCATTTCTAATATCAAGCCACTCCCGAACCAGAAGAATAACTGGACTGTTGCTCAGTGGTCCGAAGTCCTCTTTTCAGATGAAAGTAAATTTTGGTTTTCATTTGGAAATCAGGATCCTACAATCTGGAGGAGGAGTGGAGAGGCACAGAATCCAAGATGTTTGAAGTCCAGTGTAAAGTTTCCGCAGTCTGTGATGATTTGGGGAGCCAAACCCACAATGTTTTATCAAGTTCAAAGTCAGTGGTCAGATTTTAAAGCACTTCATGCTTCCATCTTCTGACAAGCTTTATGGAGATGCCAGTTTCCTTTTCCAGCAGAACTTAACACCTGCCCACAGAGCCAAACCCGCTATGATGCTTGTTGATCATGATATTACTGTGCTTAATTTGTCAGCCAACTCACCTACCTGAACCCAATAGAACCCATGTATTATCAAGAGGAAGATAAGAAACACTTGACCTAAAAATACAGACGAGCTGAAGGCTTCTATCAAAGCAACCTGGGCTTCAACAACACCTCAGCAGTCCCACAGGCTGATCGTCTCTATGCCTTGCTGCATTGATACAGTACTTTGTGGTAAAGGAGCCCCAATGAAGTACTGTATAATGTATAACTGAACATACTTTTTATAAGTTAGACATTTCTGTATTGTGAATCTTCTTTTTAATTGATATTAGGAAATATTCCAATAATTTATGCTACTGGATTTCTGATTTACATTAGCCTTAAGACATAATCGTCGATGGAAATGGATCAGAATTGAAAGTTTACTTTTATAAATTACAGTTATGTTTTATTCTTTAGGATGCACTACTAGTTCCACTACAAGTTTAGAAAACTGTGCCTGTCTTGCTCTTCCCTCTGTGACTCGCCCCAACAGTGCATTGAACCAGTGCAACATAAACCGCGTTGTGTCTAAAAGGGCCAAAAGAAGTTGCAGGGGTCAAATCTTGTAGGTAGGGCAGGTGGAGAGCGATGATTGTATTGGTGCGCATAGGCACACACTACAGCTCAAATCTTTTTCACCGACTGTTCTCCCTCAGAAACCCGAGGACATAATGGTCCTCCAAGACGTCTAACCCGCACAACTTTATGAATGTTGAACAAAAAGAAAGATCCTAGAGGCTGGCGGGTCTTTCACTTTCACTGATCCAACTCTCATCAGCAGAGATGATCCTCAACATGCAGCTTTAGTCAGTTTGACATAGAAATTTGATGTTTGCTGTGTGCCTCAGTTTGAGGTTCACAGTGAAATTGCAAATGTGCACTTGCATGTGGTCAGAGCAGGACTTGGAGCGCTGGGAACAGTGTATCGCTGCTCAAGGAGACGACTTTGAAGGGGATAGCGGCTAAATTTAAATCAGGTTTTTTTGCTTTTTATAGGCACAGTGTCTGAACTTTTGATTGCTCATCATATTTGATGATCTATGAATGGATTTGAGACCTCAAGTAAAAAATAGTAAGTATTAAAAGACATCAGGTCAACTGTGCAGCACATGTACTTAACAGTCAGAGACGTCATATGAACCTATTGAAAGTGTCAGTTTTGATTCAGTCACAAGCCATAATTTCTTGATCACGGTATTAAATCCACACACGTTAACTTCAGATAAGAGTCTCATCAACATGACAATCGGATAATAATGGACACAGGACAGCCTGATACGTTAAGGAAATTGTATGGTCAAGACAAGTTAGTTTGTAAGATTTATCACGAAACAAGGTTGTCCATAATCAGGTCATCACAGTTGTTCAAATGGTGGTAATGGAACACCTGTCCTCAAAGGAATTCATAGCATTGTACTGATTGTTACACCTAAAAGATGGCAGACATTGTGCTTTTTTTTAAAGAGTAGTGGGGAAGGGTTTGTAGACACTGTTAACTATTGACAAGCACTTTGGCTGACACATACTGACCTTTAGAATAAGTATGGTGTCTCTTGTAGCTGTAGACAGAAGGTACTTGGTGTTTAGGCCTCACTGAAGACGCAGAACTGGTTTTAGGTTTCATTTTACTCCATTCAGGCAGTCCAGACCTCATAAATCCACTCCCAGGGTCCTTGTAGCGCTGTCTCCAACATACCGAATGAGTATTGCAGTTTCTGTGATCTGAGCAGAGTGAGACGAGACACTCTTTTCTTCATGACCCCACCTCATCTCCACACCAATTACTGGTTTTACTTTGAGTTTCTCAGTACACAGTAATATTAATGTTGGACAACTAACTCACAGACACAGTAAGAGACAGTAAAATTGCAGAAACCCCACTGTCACAACCCACTATGGAGGAAAGTCTTCATCGTAACAATGAGAATAGCAGGTATGGCCCCACATATACATGTGCTCGCCAACATAATGGCTCCTGGCAGGCAGTAACTCATACTCTGCCCCTGTGCCCCAGAGAAGATTTTAACAGTTGGTCTGTTTTGTTGCATAATATCTGCTACATAATGAAGCCTGAAATATGGTGGCTGTTTCAGTTTCCCAGAACTAGGTTGTAATTCTCTGTAGGTGTTCGGTTGAGAAGCTTGAGAAGCCAAAGATACTCTTGAAACTCTCAACTGTTCTACTACTTCAACCGAAATTCAGCTGTTTTACACTTTGGGCCTTATTTTCATTGTTGTGGCCGTCATTCAGTGGTGGCCTAGAGGTTTGTGAAGCGAACTTGTAACCGGTTGGTCGCCGGTTCGAGTCCCCGGACGGGCAAGAGGTTGAGGTGGGAAAGTCAGAGCGACCGCTTGTCCCAGTCACCACCACTGTGGGCCCTTGAGCAAGGCCCTTAACCCCTGACTGCTCCCCGGGCGCTGCACTGCGGCAGCCCACTGCTCCTAGTATATATAGTTAAGGTTAACTTTGCATAGGATGGCAGAGAAGATTTTCCCCAAGGGGATCAATAAAGGTTATATTATATTATATTATATTCCTTTTGGCCAGGAGTTTTCTAGAAATAAATGACATGGCATCGAAGCAATGAAGAATTACATCCCCTAAAACTTGATTATTTGAATTAAAAGCTGAAAAATCCCTGATCTGAGTCTCACATTGCCGTCTGTAGCAGTGGGAAAAGCTTTTTCAAATCTGTCTCGTCTCACAATTACATACTCTCACTCTTGTTTCAGCACACTGTTTTGCTCTCACAAGATGCCCTCAGCTGTTTAACTCCCAAACCAGACCAGACCATGTACTACTTCAGTTGTTAGATAAATCTTGGAGCATGGTACATTTGTGCAGCCAAAAAGAACACATATAGACTCATGATAAGAAAGTAAACGCACTGCTTTACCATGTAGAAGACCCTATTAAGTACAATATTATAATGATGCAAATGAAAGATGGACAAAACCACAGAAGCAAATGCACTTTAATGAATAAAGCAGAAGTTCTCCTTTTAAGGGACTCTTTTACTTCTGTTACAGGGCTGTCAGAAAACCCATCAGTCAGAGTTAGTGACCTGCCAAGATAATGACCCGCTAAATATGTTGAACTGAATTCATAGATCTGATTTCACTGGAGCTGTAAGCTGAGGTATTCACCTTCATTTGTCAGTTATCATTCAGTTAAATATGGTTTTGGACAATCTGGCCCTGTCTGGTCGGCAGGGATAGGGAGGAATGAGCAGCTATTATTATCCTGCTTTACGTCTCTGGCAGTGTAGTGGTGTCAGTCAGAGGCCGGCGGTGGAAGCCAGGGGGCCGGTTAGGACTGCTGGCTCTCTGAGGTGCTTCATCTCGGGACCGAGGCAGCGAGACCTCTAACTGAACCGCAGCCATTTGGATGGAGAAGTGCTGAGGCAGCAAGCTGGGGCCATTTCCCTGGGTGGAGTTCCCATACCGCACTACAGGTCTTAAAACAAGAAGAGGTGGCGGTCGGCTGCGAGCCAGTTTATGACTTTATTATCATGCAAACATTGTCCCAGTGCTCAGATTCACACATCATTGTCAATTATTTGGTTTTATTCCACACTTGTTTCTCAGCAGCAGCAGTTAGCACCAGCATCTGCAATCAATTTGTGTGATTTATGTGCCAGAAATTAGTCTGTGTTTTAAAAGCAGCATGCGTCTGTGTTTCACCCTGTCATATTGGGTGTTGGCAAATAGACCGAGCTCCAGGATTCCTCAGATTCCTCTTCGTAGAAGCCAGTGATAAGGGGAAATGCGAGGTAAGGAGAGGCCTTGGTGTTCTGACAGCAGTTTGCCTCATTGATGGATCGAGGTGAATGTTTGAACACCAGACAGACATAAAGAAGCAAATGGCTTTTATGTGCAGTGTGATTTATCCATTGAACAAGCTTTGTCGAGCTCCGCCGGCTGAATTTATGGCACTTGACACACGAAACGGGCTATCAGTGCTGAGTTTGGATGTTTGGCAGAAGCCCACAGTACTTTCACACAAGGAAGCATGAAATATTAGCATTATTTTAAAAGGTTTCCGTATATTAGGGAGGAATTGGGTGTCCTTTTCCAAGATGGTTCACAGTCAAGCCATTCTCTGTCTGGAAAGACTGCTGACAGCCAGGCTCTCAGCTGGTCTGAATGGAAAATGATAGAGAACAATAAAAGACAAGGTTGCAGAAGTGGTTGCACATTTTCACTTGAGAGTTGTCTTTAAGCTCGTCAGCCAGATTCTGTAGTTTTTAAATAGCTTTTGAATACCGCTACATTAGGAAACAGCAGGCTGCATCACAGATAGTCCTGCAATGGTTTGCTATAACCATTTGTATTTTAATATTCCTGTGTCCTTAAATGTTGTGCAAAAATATGTGTGGAAATATTATTCTCTTTACACGTAAAACACAGACAAATGTAAATAATAATATTCAATCATCACATGTATTTTTTTTAAACAACTGCTCCTAAATGTCATTAAAATGGAGATAAACCAACATTTTATTTTACCAAGAGTGCCTGCTGCCATTGTGGATGTCTTTATTGAAACTGCTGGTTGTTGAAGGCCTTGTATTATAAGACAAACTGGTTTGATTGATTTTGTAGACATCCTTAGCTTTAATGTACCCTGACAAACCCAGCTGTATATACACTATATTGCCAAAAGTATTGGAACGTCTGTCTTTACACGCACATGAACTTTCATGAGATCCCATTCATAATCCGTAGGGTTTAATATGGAGTAGACGCACACTTTGCAGCTATAACAGCCTCAACTCTTCTGGGAAGGCTTTCCACAAGGTTTAAGAGTGTGTTTATGGAAATCTTTGACCATTCTTCCAGAAGAGCATTTGTGAGGTCAGGCACTGGACCAGAAGGCCTGACTCTCAGTCTCCACTCTAATTCATCCCAAAGGTGTTCTATCAGGTTGAGGTCAGGACTCTGTGCAGGTCAGTTAAATTCCTCCACACCAAACTGGCTCATCCATGTCTTTATTGACCTGCTTTGTGCACTGGTGAGGAGTCATGTTGGAACAGGAAGGGGCCATCCCCAAACTGTTCCCACAAAGTTGGGAGCATGGAATTGTCTTGGTATGCTGAAGCATTAAGAGTTCCTTTCACTGGAACTAAGGTTGATTTTATACACCTGTGGCCATGGAAGTGATTGGAACACCTTAATTCAATTATTTGAAGGGGTGTCCCAATACTTTTGGCAATATAGTGTATGAAGGCTTCAGTACTCCAGCTGCTTTCAACTATTATAAAACTGAAATCTTAATGCTATGGTCTCCCTTAAACAGTCCAACCAGTTAAATCTAATCCATTGCAACTGTGCATTCTTTGCCTTAAAAATAATTTGTTAATATGTAGCTTGACCACTGTCAAAGTGGGTGGGAATGATGGTAAAACTGAAAAAGACAACAGTAGCTTCTGTCTTGTATCCATTCAACCATTGAACAGTGAGATGTTTAAATGGGGAGATAGGGGAATGGTAACAACAATGGCAGTATGATCGTCATCTTTGTACTCACATTTCCATAGGCCTGCTTATCTGATGGTGGCCGCTCTGGTCTTAACTTCCTTTCTGATCATTTACACCACCGTCATAAAGTCATTCTCTCTTTCCTCCCTCTCCTTCAGCTCAATTAACTGTCTTGACATTTCGATCAAAAAACAAGATACCAGAATTTATTGTACATAATCAGAGTACTGAGTAGATAGTGCTGATGTATTATTATGCAAAACGACATGTACATCCTGTCGTTGTCTGTTCTTTCCACTGATTTTGCACTGTGCCGCATTAGCAGGCCTTATTATCCTAGCTCACACATTTTAAAGAGTCCAGATCAAAACACTGCAGCATGTGAGTCAGCTGGCTTCATTCTCACTTTGAGCAAGATGTCAGACATTACAAACTCTAACATGAGGTCAAAGACTGTACCGAGGCCCCGATCTACACCTTCATGTTTGCTGAAGTACCCTGCACTCTGTTCCACCCCTTTCTTTTATCACAGCTGATCTTCATTCGCTTCACCATAATAAATTTAAAAACAATTACTATGAATATCATTGGACTTGAATTTATATGGGTAAAAGAAAAAAAATACAAGAGAGTAAGAGTACAATTTGCAATCAACACAAAAAAGTGCGTCTAACACACCCCCCCACACACAAACACTGTGGTTCTAAGTAAACATTTAAACATGTAGGAATTTACTGTGTTGTTTTGTGGAAGTGTGTGTGAAAATGATCACCTGTCAGTTCCAGTGACATCAGGCTCTTGCTCTCGTGTTTGATTGAGAGACAAACCGTAATTAAAAGGGATTATGCGCTTGAGAAACCACAACACGATCAAAAGCAGATTTGTGTTGAGGGAGAGCACACTCATGCACAGTTCACCATCATGCTCATGTTAGGTTTGGGTGCGGTTTTTTTTTTAGTATAGAAGCTATGATTTAAGGGATTGCTCAGCTGTCAGCCATGTGTATATCATACTAAGTGGCTTGTTTGACTTTGTTTTCTCGCGATCAGCCACATCTATAGAAGTAGAAGGAGCCACTTGTTGCGTTTTCTGTCCATCTGTTGATTTGCATTTCTATGGTTTCTTTTATTATCCTCAGTGCGTTTCCAAATGGAATCACAGGGGCATAGTTAAGGGATTCAACAAGAATTGACCCTGAGTAAAAAATTAATAGAAACTGCTGTTGTGTCCTGAGTCTACAATTTTGGATCTTGACCTCACCATGGGAGAATGCAAGAACATTTCAGGCTCTGAAACCAAATGTCTCTCACCGGAAATCTTTTTGGAAGAGGTTGTTGACCACAATCAGGCCAGGATGTCCACAGACATTGGACATTTTATCAGTTAGATATTCTATAATACAATTGTTAATCTTTTGTTCCAAAGATAGGATCATATAGCCTTTTTACACTGCAGGACTTTAATAAGATGTGATGTAACTTGTAACCATCATCACAAGTTTTACTTTTGTTTCTGCTAAAACTTTAATAAGATGTGATGTAACCTGTAGCCATCATCACAACTTTTACTTTTGTTTCTGCTATTCTCTGTGTGATTCGGGAAGGAAGCTTGGATCAAGATAAGCCCAGGTTCCAGGTACTATTTGGCGTTGCCAGCAGCATTGTTGATTGTGGCTGGTCAAGTAGATATTTTGTCACATTGAAAGTCAACTCCATTTTATTCACATAACACCAATTCACAGCATAAGTCATCTTAGGGCACTTTACATATTAAGGTCAAGATTACTTAGACTCAAGCTGGGGTAAAGAGGAGAGACTCAGCACTTCTCCATCCAAGAGACACACAGATATCTGCGAAGATCACAAAAAACAAACTATGAGAGAGAGGAGACACAAAGTTAGTGATGAGTTACAAAGAACTAACAAAGGAAATTTTAAAACCTAACACTAAAAGTGGAGAACGTATCAGCCTCCTGAGCTCGAAGTGGGAGCTTGTTTCACAACAGAGGAGCCTGATAACTGAAGGCTCTGACTCAGATTCTACTTTTGGAAACTCTGGGAACCACAAGTAAACCTGCAGTCTGAGAGCAAAGTGCTCTGTTAGGATAATATGGTAAAACAAGGTCTTTAAGATGAGATGGAGCTTGGTCATTAAGAGCTTTGTATGTGGGAAGAAGGATTTTAAAATCTATTCTGGATTTTACAGGGAGCCAGTGAAGAGAAGCTGATATGGGAGAAGTTTGATCTGTGTTACTGGTTCCTGTCAGAACTCTGGCTGCAGCATTTTGTATCAGCTGGAGGTTTTTCAGAGAGTTATTGGGACATCCTGATAATAGGGAATTCCAGTAGTCCAGCCTAGAAGTTATAAATGCATGGACTAGTTTTTTTTATTCCTAATTTTGGCATAGTGCACTGGTGAAAAAAGAGATTTGTTTTATTAGGAGAGAAGAGAGTTGTTTTGTGTGTGAGTTAAACAGCATATGATTCCAAAGAATTATCACAGTAGTACTGTAGGCCAAAGTAGTCAAGTAAATTCACAGTACCAAAACCTCACAAGAAATCTCTGGGAAATTCCGGTTTTGAGAGGCTCCATGTTAGAGGTTAAGTTGCTGCAGTGAAAAAAGACAAAATTTCTATGAAGAAAAAAAATGGGACTTTTGCTTCTGGAACCCAAAGTGCCTAAAATACCTCCCTCACTTTTCAGTTTCATTGTAAAGTGGTTGGTTCTCCTTGCAAGAGGTCATCACAGGCTCGGTGTTACCTCCTCGTAACCTGATCTTCTGCAGCACGAAAAATACTGACTTTAACCGAGGTGTAACAGAGACACACCTACACAATGACACAAAGAGGCCAGCAGTGTTTTAAACGTGTTTTTAACCATGTCCAATGCTTTGTGTGAGTGGTCCCTGAGATCGGGGAGCTGTCTGTCAAGGGGACACTAAAACGGGTGTGTGGGTGGAGAAAAAAAGGGGGGAGAGTGTGTGGGAGAGAAGATGGAGGGTTTCCGATGGATACCGCTCCCTTGCCACGCGTGAACTGATGTGAATTTAGGTGACAGGAGCCTGTAACCCCTGGGAAAGAATCTGTAGAGGGAAAAAGGGACTGAGAGAGCTGAAAAATGGGATTGACCCTTAACCCTGAGAGTGGGTAATGTGATCCTGGTATCTCTATTGTGGAGGGAGGGAGGTGGGGAGGAGGTCACCAGGGGAAAGGGAAGGTAGCAGCCACGCCACACTGCTGATTAGAACTTCCTGTGGTCAGCCACAGCACTGCAGCTTGGAAACACACAAAAGCGCGTACACATTTAGCAGAACGTTGATATACGCGGAAGCTTTGCATTTTTAGACCCTGCAGTAAGAATCAAAGCATATCTTATGTTTTCAGGGCTGTGCTGCAGAAAAATACCCTTCTACAAACTTACCAAACATTGTGCAATCTGTGGAAATTCACAAATATTGCACAAAAAAGCAGAACCCCAAAACCCACCAGTGGTTTTTAAAGGCATGTTGACTTTAACAGTCACTAAAATTACACCATTTATCAGAGTGAGAAACTGTTAAAACAGAAAGAACCATCAGATTTGCAACTTTTAAACTGTTCTTGAGCTACTCATCTCTGCTGTTGTTGGGAAATCGTACCAAATCTCGGCTTAAAATCATTTCATTTAATCAGAATCACTTTATTCTATGTGCCTCATTTAAATATTCGACAAAAAATGTGTTCATTTAAACCAACCAAACACCGTAAAAAACAAGAAGTCCTGCACTCCACGGGGCAACGATCAAGCCATGAGAGACTCAGCAAAAGTCACATGACAAAAATTTAGTTGAACTGATTAACCAAGTTTGGAAATGAAGTAAAGGTATAGGTAGTAAAATATCTATAGTATAGTAGTCAAGTCAAGTAATGGGGGCTGCACGGTGGCTTGGTTGTTAGCATCGTCGCCTCACAGCTAGAAGGTCCCTGGTTCACGTCCTGGTTAGGACGCCTGGGATCTTTCTGTGTGGAGTTTGCATGTTCTTCCATGGGCTTCCTCCCAGAGTCCGAAAACATACTGAGGTTAATTGATTATTCTAAATTGTCCGTAGGTGTGAATGAGAGTGTGCTTGGTTGTCTGTCTCTATGTGTAGCCCTGTGATAGACTGGCGTCCTGTCCAAGGTGTCCCCTGCCGTTGCCTGAGTTGGCTGGGATAGGCTCCAGCCCCCCCGTGACCTTACAGAGGATTAAGCGGTGTATAGATAATGGATGGATGGATGTATTGGTAGCATCCATGGGGAAATGTTGTACATATTGATTTCGAGTTTTTTCTAACCATGGTTGTGCTGCTTGTAGAAAGATGCAAGACTTTATATAGCAGTGAAATGAGCCCACAGTGAGTGAAAATGTTTTCCCTTAACACATGTTTATGATAAAACCACGCAAGTTTTAAATAAGGTTTTAATGATTTAAGGTGTGCTTAGTAGAAATGACGCTACATTAAAATCAAAGCAGTAGATGTCATTGTATCCCAAGGCCCTGATATGTCAAACTCCAAAAACACAGGATCCTGCATTTTGACAACATTTTTCAGAGGACGGGTACCATTCCCTGAGACATTTACCCTGAATTTCATTTGTCAAATTAAATTCAAAGTGCCCTTTTGAGGTATTAAACTACCTATGATACTGATTAACATAGTACTGGACTTCCACAGGAATGTACAGATTCATTTTGTATTGCACTTGTACTCAGTGGTCAGGTTGTCTCAACAAATCTGATTTATGCCAATCAAATCAGTGAGAGACGTCAAATTATCTGGAAGATAACGGGATGGAAATCACTGTGACTTTGTTCTTTAGCATCGCACCACTTGCAAGGTTTCAACTGCGTAGTGTCGCTATAATTAGTTTATTTATCTATCTTGACCTTTATTGTTTTAGCACAATAAGACTTCAAGAAAATATGAAAATGAGACGCAGCTTATCTTCAGAGAGCATTTATTCTAAAGAAGAGCAGAGCGTCACTGATATCAATGGCCAAAAAACATGCAAAACAGCCTGCGACTGTTGCGTCATCACTAACCTATAAGGATTTGAATAGTGTCAGATGAGGAGGGAATGATTTATTTGCTTGGAAGCACATCTCTTTCCGTCTTCCCCCAACTGTACAAAAAATCCTCCTGAAATTCTGTTTGCTTTAGCTACAAAGGGAAAGCCTGCAGTTGGCGCTGGGGAGGTTTGACTTGGTTGTGTAGCAATTCCTGTAGCACTGCAGATAGTTTTAAAAGTCTTGAAATAAGATGGATCTCTGCATTAATGCCAACTTAATGTCAAGTTAATAAATGCATTTGCCTTCTGTGCAAAAATCAATGTATTCAAAAATAATGTGATGTGGCTAAATACTAAACACAACTGTCTGATAAATGCAACCAGATGGCAGCCCAGCAGCCTGTGTTCGTTTTTCTAAAATCTTGTTTAAAAGTGTCGGTTTTCTTGCATGCTACTAATATGCCTAATTTTCTCACTCTTTTAGTAGGAAACAACTCCATCAACTTTTACTAGTCTGAGTGGAGAGGTTGGGCTCTCAAGGGCAGAAACTTAGCTCTACAGTGATTTATTGTTTAATTGAGCTGACTCGTTAAAGTTAGCTGTAATTGATGCCATAAAAAACCTGGCCGTCAGCCAAACTCTGGGTTGTGTAACACCACAGGTTTAGCATGCAAACCGACATACCTGAGGATATTAGACTACGCCAGACAGAAGTGTGTGTTTTCCGATCGCTTCTTTTTGTCTCGGCGCGACGGTGCTGAAACCGAGAACGCTGGGCTTTTTAACCCGAGCCGTTTTGTGCAGAAGCATTAGACTGCTTGTACTAGAAAAAGAAAGAGAGATTGTGGATTGTGTGTGTGAGTGTGTGTGTCTGGCAGTTTGGTATTTCCTGAAGGAGTTTCCTCCTACCGTCAGAGCGGAACCACCCTGGGCCCCTCAGCAGTCCAACCCACAGACTGACCCGGTACTGCTCCCAGAGAGAAACAGAGAGACATGGCTGCAGTATGGAGCCACATTGGATATGAAGGTGTACAAATATAAAGAAGCATTGATAAAGTTGGTGGCAAACAGAGAAGTAGGTTGTTATTAAGGCAGGAACGCTTGGTCTCGCCAAGCCAAGGCAGTGTCTCCAGCTCTGCTTCAGGCTGTAGGCAGCTGTCCAGTGGTCTGAGAGTCTTCTACTCTCTGTCACCCATATTTGCATACCGTGTTGTTTTGTACCACAATGTCTGTGGCTTGATGGATAGGTGTATCCTCAGCACCTTACAGTAATTTGTTGGCCGATGTCTGCCCCGGAGATAGCGAGGGAGCACCGAGGATTGTGGGCCGGGATTCCTGCGCTATCAGCCAGCCTTATTCAGCCAAGGCCCTGACGAGAGAAACCTGCCAGATGGGGAGGAAAGACAGAGGAGGGGGGGGGGAGAGAGGGAGCAAAAGAGTATTGTTGACAAGGTGAGGGAGAGAAGGGTGAGTTATGTCAGCTTGTGTCTTTGCCCCCTTATCCCAGCTGGACTTGATTACACAGAGTTGAACATGGCTGCCGGACTGTGAGATGCACGGGATTCTCAGAAGAGGGAGGGGATGATGTGGGCAGGTTTTCAGACCTCAGTGCCCGGGGTGAACTTGGACCTGTGCTCCTGCTTTTCTGAAAATTTTGTATACGTTGGTATTTAGTAACACTTGTCATAAACCCTTCTTCTTGCTACCCCTGTAAGAATGAGTGTGTGGAAGGAGACACACCCCTGCTTTCGTAAAGGAATTGTTGAACAGTACTGGATATAAGGTGCTCCGCTGAGGAGGCAGGGGGAGGTGGGGATTGGGGGACTGCAACTGTGCAACACAATGTTCGATATATTTCATGGTATTATTAGAAATGCAGAAATATGTTAAATTCGTTATAAAGCTAGTTGTATGTGGCCTGCAGCAATGTTTATGTAGGTGGTACAAGGTAATGTCAGCATGAATGCAGCACACCTGTTCCCAACAGTGAATGCTGCACATACACCCGACCGTCCACGGGATGCAAAAGAAAACGTGATTCATCAGACCAGGCCACAGCTCCATGGTCCAGTTCTGATGCTCCTGTGCCCATTGTCGGCGCTTTCGGCAGTGGACAGTATATGCAGTTTGACACCTTTCTATCATAGCCAGCATTAAGGGTTTCAGCCATTTGTGCTACAGAAGAACTGCTGTGGAAGAGGACCAATTGAGTCAGCCTTTGTTCCCCGTCTACATCAGTAAGCTTTGGCAACCCAGTCTTCACAGAATTGCATTCCTATACCTCTAAACTACATTCTCAATTACGTTTTGAGGTAAATGTATTGTCTACTGAGTCACATTTGTTTGTAACGTATTACCAACACACTTCTGATTAACGTATCCTATTATTTTATCTTATATTTTATTTTTGTATTGCCATTAATTTTATTGCTTTACTGTCGCTACTTCTAGCCAACCAATCTTATATTAGATGAAGGAGAAGCTTCAAACATGTCATGAAAGGGTCGTATTTTAACTTAAACAATAATACTATTTCTAATCCTAACCAAGTCATTTTGGTGCCGAGCCTAAACCAACCGGGGGCTGCACGGTGGCTCGGTTGTTAGCACCGTCTCCTCACAGCTAGAAGATCCCCGGTTAGGACGCCTGGGATCTTTCTGTGTGGAGTTTGCATGTTCTCCCTGTGCAGCGTGGGTTTTCACCAGGTTCTCCAGCTTCTTCCCACAGTCCAAAAACATGCTGAGGTTAATTGATTATTCTGAATTGTCCGTAGGTGTGAATGAGAGTGTGCTTGGTTGTCTGTCTGTATGTGTAGCCCTGTGATAGACTGGCGACCTGTCCAGGGTGTCCCCTGCCTTCGCCCGACTCAGCTGGGATAGGCTCCAGCCCCCCGCGACCCTACAGAGGATTAAGCAGTGTATAGATAATGGATGGATGGCTCTAAACCAACCTTTTAAAATGTAAAAGTGTCTAACAAAGTGTGATATTTTTTAGGACACATATCCTGGTCTTCTGGATGACAGTCCGGCCCCTGGTTTATGAAAGGTTAATTAAAAGTCCACTCAAGACACACTTGAGAATGCAGTTAGTTGTATAGGTACATATTTTGAGCCTCATCAGTGTCGTTCAGATCCTTATGGGGGTCCTGTGGTGTCGGGCACCGGGTGTGATTTGAGGGTCTGGGCTACTCTGGATTGGGTTTGTTGTAGCGTATCCCACAGATGCTCAATCAGATTGGAATCTGGAGAGTTTAGAGGCCAGGTCAGCGCCATGGGCTCTTTGTCGTGTTCCTAGAGCTGTTTGTGTGGCAGGTCGTATCGTCCTGCTGGAAGAGACCACTGCTGTCCGTCGGGGAGTGCTGTTGACGTGTATTGTGCTTGATCTGGTTTAGGTGGGTGGTACATGTCAAAGTCACATCCACATTAATGGCAGGACACAAGGTTTCTCATTGCACTGTAACAAGATAATCAATGGTATTCACTTCACCTGCTTGTGGTTTTTATGTTGTCGTTCATACATGTATTTTCCACGCCTTGACTGGTACAATCGTGGCTGATTGGCGTATGTCGGTCTGTGATTGACTGGTGATCTGTCCAGGTTGCCCCCCCCGCCCCCCTTGCCTGATGTCAGCTGGGTCAAGAAAACATACCCATAAGTAAGCTTAGTTGATTTTCTGGTAAGAACTATCTCCCTGGAGACTTGTTTCATGACGGTGAGCACTGTGATGAAGTGTGTCTTTCATAAAGCGTAAACCTTAATTCAGAATGGGACGCTTTATGCTGATTGAGGCTGTGTGTGTTAAAGGCTTCATGTGAATAGAGTCAGTGTAAAATGAGGCCTCATTATGATGGGATATTAATTACGTCAGTATTTAGAAAGAGAATACTTTAATATTTGTCACCAAGTGATGAATAGAGTCCGCTTGCAAACTCGGCACTAACGGCCCTCTGGTGTCTGTTGTCTTTATTGTTCGCTGCAACACAAGGAGAAAACAGGAGCCTATAGCTAAGAGTCTGAGAATGACAGGAAAGGCAGGAAGGAAGGAAAGGAAAGGAGGAAAGTGAGTGAAAGATGGAGGTGCAGCACCGGCGTAGAGCGAGTCGCCGAGATTTTTTAATGTGTGTCTCTGCGAGTGTGTGTGTGTGTCCCATAGAGCGGTATGTTTATAAATCACAGAGTCAGGCAGTGTGTGTCTTGCAGGGCCGGTGTTTCCTGGAGTGTAATCTGAGTCTCTGGTGGAATGTGTGAACCACATCCGACTCCACTCCACTCGAGCCCCCGACTCACTCAATATCCCACTGTAAACAACACGGCTTTGCCAGGGTTTCTGGAACGGGACAGGTAAAGTCGCTATTCCCCCAAAAATAACAGTCAGTGCAGTCGGTGCTTCAAAATGCATCACAACGCATCCTCAGCAAAAGCCAAGGGTGACTTTCATTCACTGTGTTGTCTGCAGTGAACCTCTACATCTATGACTTCTTCGTAGTGTTTGTATTTGTGTGTGTGTGTGGGTGTGTGTGTGTGTGAGAGAGAGAGAGGTTTAGACTAAGAGGTTAATTGTAGTGTGACCTCCCTAATGTCTTTCCCTGGCTTGTTATCTTGATTGGGTAATTAATTCTGGGGCTGCTCTCTTCAGTCACCCCAGTATTCACACACTCATATGTCTCCCTTTCACACAC
>OMNN01045336.1:0-10013 GCA_900302755.1 Chromis chromis
AGACTCCAGATATATTTCTAAGCGTCACTGGTGGGAATATTGGAGGAAACGAGTCAATTTCCTTCAGATTTTCTAACCACTTTTTATTATTTGTGGCCTGCCCAGCTACAGTTATCCCAGACTGTAACGGCAAAATTCTCAGATTTCCCCTTAACAGAAAGCTTTCTTAGAATTTAACTGGTTTGTCTGTGATGTGTCTGTGTTGACTGTAATCTTATCACACTTTATGGTGGTTTATCTAGTTTATTGTTTCAAGGCAAATGCACGCAGCTCTATAAACTGTCCAGAGGGTATAAAGAGAAGATAGTTTTTCTTTCATATTTGTAGAGTTGACATTGTAACATAAGGTCTCCTCTTAGTTTCCTTTCTGATCGATTCTTAGTCAACTATTTTAATTATAAACCTGCAGTTTGTGTTTTGATCACAATGTGACCTTTTATTGACCTTAGATACCCTCTTGCTCATATGGTATTGCTATTAATGTGAGCCAACTAATTATTTTACAGTAATATTAATGTATTTACTTCTTTAAAAGTATCGCAGCAATATTAAATATTTTTATTGCACAAACCAAAACCACTAAAATGATGTAACAAAGCTTACAACTACTGTAGGTACAGTGTATTCTTCATAGCTGCAAATGCTTGCTAGCCAGCTGAACCACAACCCTTGCGGGGCGGTTCGGATCTTCCCATTGGCTGATGCGCCTGTCATTCTTATGAATCATCTGCATATGATTGGACAGAGGGAAACACAGGCCCCGTTCGTTATTGCTGATTGGTTGACGCTAACGTCACTCAGGTGCTACGCCGTTGCGTTGCCAGAACGTCTGATGAGCCCGACGGTGTCAGGAAGCAGCGCTGCTTATTTCATATTTTGTAGCGATAAAGACGGAGCGAGCAACGGATTTTTTAGGCTGGGGGCACAAATGAAGACAGTAAAATATTTTTGAATTATTTCTGGTTAGGTTGTTGTCACCGTCAGAGGACTTTGGTTATGATTTGGCGTTGATATTGGCGATGTTTACTGTGCGGGCTGGTAGGTTCCTCTGAGGGGTAGCCAGTAACTGGAGCCTCTAGCCTTCAACTGCCTAAATATTAGGCAAATAACACATTTCATTTCTTCTACTGGGTCGGGGGCTGGCGCCAAGCCAATTTTTGACTCTGGAGCAGGACACGGAGGTAGGTGAAACCATTTCTTGCTAAATGCTGTTTTATTTTTAAGCTGTCTGAATTGTATTTATTGCTGTAATAGAACCTGACACACAGACGCAAAGGGGTATATAGCAATTAGCTAGCTCACACCACACAGCACCAAACCGAGCGACTATGTCTGTAAGATAACCTCAGTTTATTTAAACTTGTAAGTATGTCAGCTGTGAATATTGTCTGCTGCTATCAGCCCTGCAGCAGTGGCGGGCAAAGAAGTACAGAGAGCTGAGGTTTGACAGGGTGTCGTCAGTTTAGGTGAGTTGTGAAACATTAACCAAACACTGTGTATAGAGCTAGCTTAATGCCACATGCAGGGGTATTATACATTATGAGAGAATTACACTTAAGCTCACTGGATTAAAAGCATCAGCTACTATGTTACACAAGAAAATAAGGAGCCAGAGATGCACATTTAATTTTGTTCACTTATAATTCACATGTTGTGATTTTTGACATTTAATTAAGTCTCTTTTTTTTTGTAATTTCTTTCTAAATCTGAAGCCTCATGGCAGGAATATTATTGAATCATTACAACACTTTATAAATTTAAGTTACTGAAAAGTCCAAGTGATTGTGTTTAGAATCAGCTTTATTTGCCAAGTGTGTGCACACATATAAGTCTCCAGTTTAGCTTAAAACAAACAGGAAGCTTAAGCCAACATATGTTATTTTAGTGTTTAGGATTTCAGTGTGTGTGTGTGTGTTTGGATGATGTGTATAAGCGCACATGTGTATGCACCCCATTCCTCTCCCAGGCGTCATGACTGAGTCCTTTCATTCAGGACGGAAAGGGTTTCCTGTGCAGTCACTTACAGTACTTGAAGGGTGGAGTGTGTCTGTGTGGGACTCACTAACTCAGGAATTTCACACCAAATGGAGAAATTAAGCTTTTCAAGGATAAAAAAAAAAAAGTTGCTCTCTGGAACTTCTGCTAGAAATTGAAGTAAAATTTTAATAATTTAGAGTCTTAACCCTCGGCTCATTACCTGCCAGGTCAGACTGTGAATTCCAGTGTTTCAACACAAGTAATATTTTATTGTAAGTTAGCTGTTGTTGGTTGTTGACTACCCACTCATGCAGATAAACACTACATAGTAATCCACAGATGTCAGCACTTTTCATTACTTTCTTATCTGTGGCGAAAACAGCTTTGAGAACTATTGATTACGCAGAGGAGCTGGAACATTGTTTTCTTAAAAGATATATTGCTGTTGTCTTGTTCAATTACAGTCTTTCAATGCCTGAACAAACTCGGCCATCTCCATTTTGGGGTGTAGATCTCAGCATATGAAAGCCTGGCACATTAAACCAAAACAACCTGCATGGCTAAGCACCAATAACACTTCCTTTAAAGTCTAAGAATGGCATGAATGTATTTTATTTGATTATAATGTCTATTTTACATTTCTTTAGTACCAAATGTTGTCTGTCTCTATATGTAGCCCTGTGATAGACTGGCGACCTGTCCAGGGTGTCCCGTGCCTTCGCCCTAAGTCGGCTGGGATAGGCTCCAGCCCCCCTGTGACCCTACAGAGGATTAAGTGGTGTATAGATAATGGATGGATGGTACCAAATGCTTCACTGAAGTCATTTCTGGACTAGTTTTCTAAATAGTGAAGCTGCTTTTGTGATGATTTCCTTATAAGTGTATGAGTGTTGCAGCCTTGTTTGTTTAGCCACTGGGTGGATCTGGTTAACATCATGCCAAACTCAGTCCCTTAAGGCAGAGTTTAAGGCCTGGCTGGCTCAGCTGTGATGCAACTGTTTGAGTGATGCTTCATTTTCCATCTTGGTGTGAAAACAAGCACAGAACTCATTGAGGAGATGCTACAGCTGTTACTGAGGTCTGTGTACAGACGACATTCTGAGATGGTCTCAGCAGGAAAAGCACATGTTTGCGGAACTTAGCTGCTTTTTTGTACGTGGATAATTTGGTTGTCCAGATTAGATTGTTCCTGTTTTGACATGAGTTTGTTTTTGTTTTCATTTTTAAAAGCTGGCTAAAAATGTAACTCATTCTGAATGTTCAAGGGTCTCAGTTCTTTGAAAGAACTGAGTAGGATGGATGACAACAGAATGATTTTAGCCTAATACCAGCATGTTAGCCTGATTTAGTTCAGCCACATTCAAGGAACACGGCCCTGGTATTATGTATGCTGTCTTATCAGTAACACTGGTGCTTGTCCTACTATGACAATAGTGATGTTGCCCCAATAGCCTAATGGTTATGTCGCGTGACCCAAGTGCAGAGACGTAGCGGCTGTCCCGGGTTCAATTCCGACCTCGGGTGTTTACCGCATGTCCTTCCCCACTCTCTCCCGTCTCCGACTCTATCCACTGTCCTATCTAATAAAGGCATAAAAGGCCAAAAATAAATAAAAATAATGATAACAGCCTTTCAAACATTTTTTCTAAGCTAAACAACAAATTAGGCTCAGCACTGTTTAGCAAAGGAAGCATTACCGTACAGTATTAAGAAAATGCAATCTTTATATTTAGGAAAATGTTTAACATAAATTTATGGTTAGAATAATCAGATTCAGGCTAAAGGTCTGAATCAGGGGTAGCCAATCCTGGTCCTCGAGAGCCCCTATCCTGCATGTTTTAGATGTCTCCCTCTTTCAACACACCTGATTCAAATGATCAGGATCGTTATCAGGCTTCTACAGAGCTTGATGATGAGCTGATCATTTGAATCAGGTGTGTTGGAAGAGGGAAGCATCTAAAACATGCAGGATAGTGGCCCTCGAGGACCAGGGTTGGCTACCCCTGTACTAGGAGCAGTGGGCTGCCGGGGTGCAGCGCCCGGGGAGCAGTCAGGGGTTAAGGGCCTTGCTCAAAAGAAGAATCTGAAGTGACAGAGAAAATGTCCTACAACTACATTAGTACAGCGGTGTGCGACACAGCATTCTGCACTAGCTGAGTGACCTTAATTAGCAGTTTTGAATCAAAAAGGACACCTGGTGAAGCTGTGTGTCTGTGTTAGCTGTGTTTGTTTCATTATTATTATTCTTCCTACCTGTGCTGCGAGCAGGGAAATCAGCACACACCTCAGTAACTCAATACCTCTGGTTTGCCAGCGTCCCTGTTTTCCTCCCAGACTAAAAGCAGTGTGCAGCAATTATTCAGAGATTTTTTTTCCTCAGAAGTCAGGAGTCAGGAAGTGTCTTGTTGTTGTGGGATTGTTGGGGCCAAAACGGGAAAAGGCCCGGTGACTAGACGAAACATGGCCCCTATCTCTGGACTGCAGCGCTGCTTTATCTCTTTGTGAGCCAATCAAGCCCATTCATACCTTACTGATGGCGTACTGCTAAAATGTTTTGATGATATACACATCCACCCTCATTCTTTGTCCCTCTCTTAACATAATACGTCCACAATCTGATCTTGTTAATATTCTATTAATTTCCAATCACTTCAATTTTATTTCTATACAGCCAATTCACAGCATACGTCATCTCGTAGCACTTCACATAGTCAGGTGTACTGATTTTACACAGAGAAACCCAATAAATCCAACGTTTTCGTGCTGTATTGTGCTCTTTTACGTCATCATTCGTGTTTGTTTTTGTATTCAGACAACCTACTACCGCTTGTGGCCTCCACCTCACTAGTAAGTGTGTGTTCCTTCCGCTCTCTGTGGTTTTTATTCCTCCCACGCGAGGGCTACGCATCAGTTTCAAGATGTCAATACGTGGCCTTGTAGAGAAAATACTTGTCGAATGTGCGATCACAGAAATGTGCTTCCTTTCTGGTGCAGCTGTAATGTGATGCAGTGTCCTTGCAAATGATTGATGGGCTTGATCATGCTTCCTATAATCGCTATCCAATGTCTCTACAGCTGACACGTACATTTGTTGTAGAGTCAGTAGTCTGATCCAAGACTGTAAAAATGCAAAGGAATGCATGCTGAGAAAGGTCTGTGAAGATGTCACCGATAAGTTCCTGGAATGAAACCTTGCAGATCATGAGCCATCCAGCACATGATTCACAGTCCCCGTTCTGAGGCCACAAGAATACTTTGGAAGCAGGGATCTTACTTATGCAGCCCCTGTTAGTCTGTGGTGAAGGCATCTGTTCCAGTGACATGGATACATGCTGATCATTATCTTTTACCCTGTTTGACCTCCTCAGAATCAAATCAGAGTTGTCCGAATCAAAATAGAAAGGCTGGTTTACATCACCACTGGGACTTGAAAGGTTGACGTCTCAGTCCAGCATTAGTGTGTGTGGGATTGAAGCCAGTGTTGGTGACTGCTGCTGCTTCTTTTTGCTCCGAGCGCTATGCTGATTAACTGCCTTGGCTGATACCGCCCCCAATATTAGCTAATTACCAGTATATTATATTGACATTTATGGCAGCCAGCAAGGAAGGAGAATTTTCATTTTGAAAGTGTGTCCATTGTATAGTTTGTACATTGATTTGTCAGTCTCATTTTATATGGTGGTCACAGCAGCTCTGTAATGACCAAATTACATTTACAGCATCTTCATTACTCGTAATGTTTAACAGTAGTGACACTGAACCTTTTTTAAAGCACTAATACTGATCAGAGTTGGTCATTGTTGACTTTATATCCACCAAGTTGGACACACTGATGATCCACAACTAGACTGTTGATTCATCTGTTAATAGATTCATTGTAGTTATGGTTGAGGACGGACACACAGGTGGTGCAGGGATAACCTGTGGGTCACTGCATCAGGCCGATAGCTGTCAATTAGCAGACCGTCTCTGTCCTACTGAGTCCTACTGCTCTGGTGGGACACCTGCAGTGAGGTCCACATATATATTGGCTCTTAACTGAGGCATAGTTGTTTGCTCAAAAGTAGGCATCTACCAATTTAGCACTGCATCTAAAGAATATACATACTTTTTACTACATGTGTATGCATGTGGTGCAGTACTTTTATTGCAGTGTTGATGTAATAGGTAGGCACGCAGGTAGGTATGCAGACAGGTAGGCAGACAGGTCGGTAGTTTGTGCTCTAGGAGGACATTCTTTTCCACAGTGGCTGCGTACATAACACAAACAAGTACTACACACAGAACTGGACAAAAGGTTTTCCAGGGACACTTAATTCCAGGGGTCCCACAGCAGAGACAAATCCACACATTGACAATATAGGCTGTAATATTTATTTATTTTTTGTTAATTATTCAAAGCTTGTATGGCTGTAAGAATAAAGCTTTTGCTAAAAAGCCTTATTGCACATGAGACAGAAGGGGTGTACAGTGCAGGTAGTGTGGGTGATCTGAGCCATCATGTGTAATCTTCACACTCCCAGTGATAAAATAATTGGTCATATTACTCTCACATGTATACAGTAATATCAGGTGTCCGGTCACAGATGATGTGTGATGTGTCATCACAGCTCAGGTGTAAATACAGGTGTGTTCACACTGTCACTTTTACCTGAGGGAGACCGTTTGTTGTTGAAACATTGTCGTGTCCGTGTAGAATTCAAGAAGACTTATGAACAGGGTATGAAGTGTGCCGGTACTGTTTTTGTGTTTTAAAGTTGTTGTTTTTTATCATTCAGCCCCTACAAAGAATATATGGATGTGCCCGTGCCTCCTGATGCTATTATAAACCTCCCATGCGTCCAGTAAAACTCCTACTAGGCAGCAGAGAACAAATATTTGTTGAAACCGTTTGTTAGGGAGGTAGCACATATCTGTCTTTATCTCCCACAGGCCAACAGTAGAGTTTATCAGTAACACAGACTGCAGTGTGTAGACAGTTACCACAGCAGGTGAAACAGTGATTCAGCAGGTGAATGGACTGATGTGCACAATCTGATCTTTCGTTGTCTTTACAGGATAGTATGGCCATGACGGGAGGGACTGCAGCTGCCCTTCCCATGAGCAACCACACCCGAGAGAGGGTGACTGTGGCCAAGCTGACACTGGAAAACTTCTACAGCACTCTGCTCACGCAGCACGAAGAGCGCGAGATGAGGTAAAACTGCCCGGGTAGTTATGAAATCTACTCTTTTTTTCCTACATGTTAATATAGGAGCGCCTATCCGTTCTCCACAGTACAGAACCAGACAGGGCTCATTGCCTCTGTTGCCTTATGACTGTAAAAATCTTCAATTTTTTAAACAAAAGCTTCAACAAATGGTGTTTATTGTTTTATTTCCTGGCCATTGTACATTTAATAGTCTCCTCAGGCAGTAAAAGCTGTTTGTGACCTTTACCTCAGTTACTCTCTGCATGTAAATGTAGCACTTGGTTAAAGCATCAAGTGACACACTGTGCAGGCTTGGAGATGGTAACAATGCAGAGCTGGTTCATCCCAGGTGTAAGTACAACAAAGGCCATCTCATAAGCTACCACTTCTGTTCTCATGTTACCTGAGAACTGATCTCTTGTCCAGGTAACACGTCTTAGAGCCTGCTGTAAAAGACAGCTGATCCAGTGTTTACATCCAGCTGTCAAGATCTGACATGTTCCAGCTCATATTCTCTCTCCCTTGTTGTTTCTGCCTCAATGTTTCTCAATTATTTATTTAAAAAAACAAACTGGAAGTTGCTTTTTTTGTGATACTTGTGCTACAGCGTATTTTTTTTAAATTCCCAGGCAGAAGAAGCTGGAGAAGGCCATGGATGAAGAGGGTTTGCCAGATGAGGAGGTACAGTTTATAGATAACCAAAAAATAGAAAAGGTTGTTGTTCTATAATCATCTTTTTGCTCTTCGTGAGATAGCTCAGTGTCACTTTGGTGTTTTGTAGAAAGTAATGCGGCGCTCTCAGCATGCCCGTAAGGAGACAGAGTTTTTGCGACTGAAGAGGACGCGACTGGGTTTGGATGACTTTGAGTCTCTTAAGGTCATCGGGCGAGGTGCTTTTGGAGAGGTACGGTAAAAGAAGCTTTTGTAAATGTGTATTCATGGCTACAAGTCGAATCAAGGCCATCACAAGTGTGTGTGTGGTTTCACTTGTGTTTATAATAACCATGACTCTGTGCACTTTGACCACAGTGCTGCCGCAGTGTGAATTTCATATCCTGCGTATTATACTTTCAAATCTGTATATTTATATGCTGCCTCCAAGCAAAGGAATCACAATGAGGTTACATACAAACACATTCCCTGTGATTTTGACTGTGATGTCGGCTCCTTCAGGTGCGCTTGGTACAGAAGAAAGACACGGGCCACATTTACGCCATGAAGATACTGAGGAAAGCAGACATGCTGGAGAAAGAACAGGTAACATTCTGTCAGCATCACAGTTTCCAAGTATGTCGAGGCATTTGAAACTGATCTGCTGCTTCTGCATTCATGATCTTGTACTCTAAGTGTCTACTCTACCCTCTCCCTGCAGGTTGCTCATATCCGGGCAGAGAGGGATATTCTGGTGGAGGCAGATGGTGCCTGGGTGGTCAAGATGTTCTACAGCTTCCAGGACAAGAGGAACCTCTACCTCATCATGGAGTTCCTGCCTGGAGGTTTGTACTGATATCTTCAGATTAATAGTAGTTCTCTGAGCACTGATCACAAGCTGCTGCACTATCTGCTGTTAATATGTCAGCTTTCTGATGTTGACTGCTTTTCAAAACTTATCTGATGTACTGGTGTCCTGTGATACATCTCAAATGTGATGTGCAAACGTTGTGGGTGGCATTTTCTAAAAGTTCTGACCTTGTTGCCAGGCGATATGATGACGCTGCTGATGAAGAAGGACACTCTGTCTGAAGAGGCCACGCAGTTCTACATCGCAGAGACGGTTCTGGCCATTGACTCCATCCACCAGCTGGGCTTCATCCACAGAGACATCAAACCAGACAACCTGCTGCTGGACTCCAGAGTGAGAACACGAACACATGCACACATTTTTTACTGCTGCAGTTGTGACCTTCAACATAAAAGGGAAAGACATGCAAAGAGAAATTTCTTGACTGTTACAAAGTGTAGTGCTTCACTTATCCAATGTGTGTTTGCTCACAGGGACACGTCAAACTGTCAGATTTTGGCCTTTGTACGGGACTCAAGAAGGCTCATCGGACTGAATTTTACAGGAACCTGACGCACAACCCGCCCAGTGATTTCTGTGAGTCACACATTTAAGATCCAAAATAAATTCAGGCAGTAATGTAACAAATACATTTTCAGATGCTGATCAACACGTTGTTTCAGAGAGGCACGCTGTGGCTTTTCAAGTAATGTTTTTCTCCTCTCATTCTTTTCCTGCATCTTTCAGCCTTTCAAAATATGAACTCCAAGAGGAAAGCAGAAACTTGGAAGAAGAACCGGAGGCAGCTGGTATGGCTTTAGCATTTTACAGAATTTTCCTGAAGCACACAAGGAGTCACAAGTAAAGAGAAAAGAGGAGTGCACATACTGGTTGCAGCATGAATAATAACAATTAAACATCACAAAGTAGCTTCCTGTTTACAGGAAATATTGACACACAGCCTCTGAATCTTGGTCGACATACTTTTGACATGAGTGAACACATTTAGCTGATCAGATTTTATTGTTGAATGTACACTCACCGGCCACTTTATTAGGTACACCTGTTCAATTGCTTGTTAAGACAAATAGCTAATCAGCCAATCACATGGCCGCAACTCAATGCATTTAGGCATGTAGACGTGGTCAAGACAACTTGCTGAAGTTCAAACCGAGCATCAGAATGGGGAAGAGAGGGGATTTAAGTGACTTTGAACGTTGCATGGTTGTTGGTGCCAGACGGGCTGGTCTGAGTATTTCAGAAACTGCTGATCTACTGGGATTTTCACGCACAACCATCTCTAGGGTTTACAAAGAATGGTCTGAAAAAGAGAAAATATCCAGT
>OMNN01045424.1:6622-20644 GCA_900302755.1 Chromis chromis
GAAACCAACCCGCCTGACCAGAAGGTGCTCTACTGCAGCTGCACACTCTAATGAGGGAAGTGAAGCCTGTTCATGTGTTTGTTTGTACTGCGGATACAAGTTATCGTCCTTAACAGTGGTCTCGCGGGTTGGTTTCACTTGTTTTCTCGAGAAAACGGAGCAAAAAAAAAAAGTTGAACCGTGGCCTTTTAGGGCTTCCGTAGAGCTAAATACAGTAAAACAGTTTCTGTCAATCACTTCAGCGTTTTTTCAGTGATTTTACTAGACATGATCTCTAATTTAACAAAACTGTGAAAATCTGTAAAATAATAGTTGTTGTTTTTTTTATCAACGTCTTTTTATGTATTTTTTAACATTGTTAAGCATTAAACACAAACAAAACAAAACATTAGCCTTCGAGCCAACAATGAGCAAAAAGCAATCATGCTGATTTGATGACTGCTTAAGGGAGCATCCTCAGAGACCACCCCGAATAAAGCAGTCAAAGGACAGGGGCGTACTGCTTGTAAAATAATAGTTTAAAAAATCATTTACCAATTTTCAGTCCTTAATCTGTCGACCAAATAATGACACACATCTGTAAAATAATGCTATTTTTTGTTGATTTAAATGCAGTAAAGATAGTGTAATGTTATGGTCACACTATTTATAAAATACACATTTGTGATATGGACATTATGTACAGTTGTGGCCTGTTTTTTACAGTCAACATGTAAATGAATACTTTTTTCCGTGATTGTACTAGATATCAGACATTTAACCAAACTGAAAATCTGTAAAATAAATATAAATAAATAAATTCAATCCTTAATACAGATAAATCTTATAATCTAATCTAACCTTTATTGATCCCCTTGGGGAAATTCCTTCTCTGCATTGACCCATCCTATTCAAAGTTAACCTTAACTATACATACTAGGAGCAGTGGGCTGCCGTGGTGCAGTGCCCAGGGAGCAGTCAGGGGTTAAGGGTCTTGCTCAAGGGCCCACAGTGGTGGTGAGGCCCTTAACCCCTGACTGCTCCCCGGGCGCTCCTCAATCCTTCAATCCTTAATACAGATAAATCTTCTGCCAAACACTTTAAAATATCTGTAAAATAATGATATTTTTTGCTGATTTAAATACAGTTAAAGTGGTGTACTGCTATGGTCACACATTGTAAATGAACAATGTCTTCTAAATCATTGTATTTCAATGATTTGGAAAAAATACAGATTGTTGATGTAGACATTATGTACAGGTTTGGCCTGATTTCTTTATAGTCAACATGTAAAAGAAGACTTTTATCTATGATTTTATTACTTATTATGTGTAATTTAACAAACCAGTAAAGTGAGTGTAAAATAACAGTTTTTCTTGACAGGACACAGTGACGTCCTGGAGTCTCTGCCGGATGTCTGGAAACCTGATTATGACGCATTTAATACAATGCTAACATGCCTTATGCAAGCTGAAAATGATATCAAATGGGTCACTGGTGCCATTTCTAAAAACTATGTTTTGTCCAAGCAGCAAACCTATACGAAGTGCTGGGATGCATTCTTCCCCCCAAGGATCAGCACAGAAACATGTCCATACTCTATCTGTACTACTAAAAGGACTTGGCAGGGCTATAAACAATGTCATTTAAACCCAGACATATCATATATGGCAGATCTGAGGAGCTAATTTCCCCACACAGGCACAATAAGGTTAATTAAATACAAATGCAGTTTTAGTATCAAAAGTCAGTTTGATTTAAAGTCACATGACATACAAGCACAAAAATGTTCTAGGCTACTATAAATCTGACATGATGCAGATGGGTGATGTACAATGTTAGATAATCTAAAAATCTGTGCCTTCAAAGACGAGAAATCCCAGTTTCCCAAGTTTAGCACCATCTATAAAAGCATGCAGCCAGCCTCAATTTTAGAAAAACACCTCAACAACAAACTGTAAACCCACCATGGTACTGTTCCTGTAAATAAATCCTTTAAATCTTTGCCTTGCACTTTATTTAGAAAATGTCCTGTTAAAAAAAATTGCAGCCCTGACGGGACCTTCTGTTGTCCCTAATATTGTTGACAACACAATACGGAACTGAATATACAAAAAGCATTTTCATTTAAATGTAATATTTAAAAGAACTGCCTAACATCTTCGATACACACACACACACACACACACACACAGTGTATTTGCAAACATTATGTGAAAATTGTTGTGAAAATAATCTGAATATACAACAAAACCAGGATAAGAGCAGACAATAAGAAGGGACAATAAGGGGAAAAAAATCATATTGTTATGAGTCCATCTATGCTCCAGTGAGCTCCTCGTTTCAATATAGATGAAGAAAGCTGGGCCCGAGGACAGCAGTGAGATATGCAGGCAGCCCACACATATCTGATGATGTACAGGCCTGCCTGCACATTCTAAAGAGAACACATTTTCCAGCTAGCCTTTTATAATTGTATTTTTTACCTTCCAAAAGGCCCTAGAGCTAGACTCGTATGCTCCATCTGAAGCGCTTGGTGTAGTAATGGGTCATAGTGATGCATTCTTACTGGGACTGGCTTAATTGTATTATCAATCTCATCCAGACAGTGCTTTAGCCCCACAGCTCTGGACATGCTACTGTCAGACACTCTGCATTAGTATTGGGAAGTGAACCATGAGGAATTGCAATTTTTACTTTCATCTGTTTCTCAAGCCGAAAAAGCGTTGGGTTCGCCAGTTGAATGATGTTTTTTATCAGAATTTTGGCCGCTGCCGTTCCTGACTTCTCATCCTCTCTGTCACTTCCTCTCTGTCTACCCATCTGTCTGTCACTCTCCGCCCTTTCTCTCTTTATCTTCTGGCTTTTTTTCGCTGTGTACTGCGTGTTGGTGGCCACTGAGTAAATGCGAGTCTGTTCCAATTTCATGCTATCTTTTAACAAGTTAATTATGTTGAGCCGTACAAAGACTGAGGGCTGACAGAGGAGGTGGCGGCGGTGGCAGAGGGACAACTGCCCAGGTCAGCTCTTTGTTGTTTCTATCTCGTCTTGTGTCTTCTTCTTCTTCTTCTTCGAGCACTCCCCCTCTCTTCTCTTTCTTCTCTTGCTATAACCGCCTCCTTCTTTTTTCCCTCTTCGTCAGTAGCAGCTCCAGTGGTGGAGGGGAGTTTTGAGATAAAAGTGCAGCGAGCTGAGGAGTCCTTCGCAAGCCTAAGGCAAGGAGAAGGTCAACAGGCCTGCTAAGAAGGGCTGTTATCATCTTGGTAACATGTTATCGGAGAGCCTGCAGTAGTGTTTATTTACAGTTATTGCTCCCTCTGGGTGCACACTTCAACGCCTGGGGCTGATTGCTCGGTAATGAGTTCAGGAACACAGGGAGCCGATGCAAGAAAAGAAGGGAAACAAGGGAGGCGAGAAATCACTTGCCAATAACCAATAGGTCAGCAGGAAGAGAAAATCAAAGAGGAACAGAAAATCCTGGGCATTGACAAAGCAGAAAATCAGACAAACTAGGTGTGTTGGTCTACCAAACACAGTTTTTTCTTTAAAGTACTTACATCTTGCCATTCAGGATTCAAGTTTCTCAAATGAGGAACAGCACAGTAAATCCAGTATAGCAGTAAATACAGCTTGACCTGAAGTTGGCTGTATTTGTCCTAACAAAGGACCACTGCTTCATCTTAAAACACCTCATTTCCATCTGTAATGTCCAGAATCCCTCCAGTAATTTACTTTACCAGAGGTACTTTTTCTGTATTTACTTGCTTGCCCAGTCCGCTGTTGTGTGAGCTAATCAGATTGGTCCATATTTAACAAGCTGAAACGCAGAGTGGCAAGAGCCAATCCAGGAGCTGAGCAAATCAGGAGGGGACGTCTCAAAATGCCAGGATTTTACAACAGTTAGGAGCAAAATCTCTCATTGTGGAATAGCATTTCAGTCTAGGGAATTACACTAAGTGGTGCGACTGTCAAAAAGAAGAGCAAATGAAGACAAAAATTAAACAGCAGGAAAAGGCAGTGCTGAATGCCATTCAAAAGGCTTGGAAGGAGATCAAGGAGTTGTTTCAGCAATCCTTTTGCCAGACGCTGCACCCAAACATCGTGCAATTAAGAAAAATTAAAATACGGAGCAATAAATATATATATGACAAAGTCACAAAGTATAAATATAAATTCTATTTTTTTCCCAGAATATACCATAAAAGCAAATCCATCCTATGACAACCTAATCCCTTTTCATACCATCGGATATGGGAGATTATGAGACATAATTTGGTAATTCAATTTAGACATAATTCATCAGAGAAGAAGAGCGCAGGGAGCTTTTTGGGATGAACTTTCTCCATCTCAGCGGGGGCTTCTGGATGATGCCAAGTTTACGATGAAGAGATGATAACTGGAGTGATTTCACTTAGGAAGAAAAAATGTAAACATCTTTGCATGTAGGTGTGGTTACAGTCATAACAGGAGTAGGGTGGGACAGAGGCCTCAAGAACTGAGGCATCATGCAGGCAATGGACAAAGATACTGTTCCAATCAGATTGAAGCTGTTTTGGTTTCACTAACATCATGTTGTATCAATTAGAAAGACATTCTGTCAATCACTTACTTTCACACATGAAAATACATCCTTCTCCTATAACCCTCTACTACACCAAGCCAAAGCTGCAGAGTTTATTTAGACTGGATCAAGACTTAAACCTGAATTGGTATCATTAATGGCATCCGACAAATTTTTTAATTATTTTTAAAAAAACACTCGCAGAGATAGATGTCTCTTAAAGGCAACAATAAATAGTCCTATGTGAACAATGAGCCAAACGACGATGTGTAAAGTGACACGGGCCACAGAGAATCATCACCAGCTCCCCTTAAATCACTCTCAGTTCATCCAGATTAGAAAAGTCCCACTGCTGCCTTAAAACTGTGAGTTAACTGCACTTTGGCTGATTAATTAGTTCAAAGTCATGTTATGAGTTGTTAAAGTGTAAAACTATAGCTGAGGTCAATTAACCTCACTTTAGAAACTTCAATCAACTTCATATATTACATTGAATTAACTAGTCAGATAGACTGTGGTGACAGATACACTAGTTTAAGCAGGTTCATCTTCATTTAACACCAAGAACTTACAGCTGTAGCTACTGAAGCCATTTTTTAAAACTCAAATCAATGAAAAAACAATCTGGCTGCTACTGGTTACAGTGACATAAATGATGAGACTGAATGCAAGACTAACCTTTGTCATGTCATCATTTCTCAAACTAGTCCACTTATAAGCTAGTTTTGTTCCCCCTAAACTTAATTTAAGTTGAGTTGGGTGAACTCTCAGCTGCTCAGTCAAAATGATTCAAGTCATAAGAACTCGTGTTTCTTAATTCCTAATGGTCTGAAAATAAAAGTCATATATTTCAAGTTCAATTAACCAGAAATTAGCAAAGCTTATTTATTTACATTAAACAAACTAGAAAAGAGAAGTTGTCTTGACCAAATTCCTTCATGATGTTTTACAGTGTACAGAGTGTGTTGATACCTTCCAGCTCATCATTTTATAGCCTGTAGTCTCATATAGTCAGATCTATCTCCACAGTGCTGAAGAATTGACTGGCTGCACCTCATTACCATTGTACTAAAGGGGGGAAATGCTCTGGATTGTTTGTATCACTGTAAAACGGCTATGGGAGAATTGCTTTGGTGGAACATTAGCATGAAGTGAGGCGAGCACTGTCATTCAAATAGCTAATTCACCAAAAGAACCAAGCAGGCCTGCCCTACTTTGCAATTTCAGCATGTAGGTTGCTGTCCAGAGGTTGGTTTTGTTTTTTACCATAAGAGGATTTTCAAACCAGTAACACAGATAGCGGAAGGGGAGGAGACAGTCATGTTAAATGTGCAGTGAAAATGGCAGGCTTACACCCTAAGTCTACATCCAGTAAGTCAGAATATACAGCCTGTAACTTCATTAAACTGGTCAATGATACAAAAGTTCAGAGTAACTCACTGTACACCGTCTAACCTACACCATAAAACAGACAAAGTAATTGTCTGGCTGGTGAACAACCCCAGCATTTTAGAGCTGAAAGGACATTAAATATTAGATTTACACTCATCCATCCATTCATTCAACCAGAGACACAACTCTGAATTAACAGTAGTATTGTTATTTTCTGTTTGATGTGTCCTCGTTAGTATAGTGGACAGTATCTCCGCCTGTCACGCGGAAGACCGGGGTTCGATTCCCCGACGGGGAGTGTAAAGTTTTGGGGCAATGGTGGCCTAGTGGTTTGTGAAGCAAACTTGTAACTGGTGGGTTGCCGGTTCGAGTCCCCGGACTGGCAAGAGGTTGAGGTGGGAAAGTGAGAGTGACCGCTTGTCCCAGTCACCACCACTGTGGGCCCTTGAGCAAGGCCCTTAACCCTTGACTGCTCCCCGGGCGCTGCACCGTGGCAGCCCACTGCTCTTAGTATGTAAGGTTAACTTTGAATAGGATGGGTCAAATGCAGAGAAGGAAGGAACCCAAGGGGATCAATAAAGGTTAGATTATTCGCCCCCCTACAGAAATATTCTATTTTTGCATATTTATCACAGTTAAATGTTTCAGATCATCAAACTATGAGTGAAAGATACATCCTAAGATGCACTGGGACACATCTTCAGTGATGTTCACTGGACGTTTCGGGTCTTTCGACATCATACGTCCTGCCTCAGGTGACCCAGCCAGGGTTGATCAGACCCTGGCTTGTGTCCCAGTAGCATTGGCCAACAGATCGCTCCTCCTAATCCAATCTGGTGGCTCTCTCTGCCGCTTCGATGGTGAACTTGATGGCTTTCCTTTTTGCAGCCCCTGTGATGCCAAGTAGCGTGTATACCTTGCACAGTGAGCGGCCAGCAAAGCCTCTACACCCCACTTCAATGGGCCCGCAGCATGCCTTCCAGCCTCGTCTTTGGCATTGCTCGACCAGTTCCTGGTACTTTGACCGCTTCCGCTCGTTCGCCTCCTCTATGCGATCCTCCCAGGGAACTGTCAGTTCTATCAGTAGCACCTGCCTTGAAGATACTGACGAAAGCACAATGTCTGGCCTCAAGGAAGTTGTTGTGACGTGGTCTGGAAACTTGAGCTGCTTGCCCAGATAAACTCGTAGATCCCAGTCCAATGCTGAGGTGAGAAAGCCAGCTACTGGTTTGGGCGGTGACTGCAGCTTCTCTCCAGCCCTAACTAATATTTATATTTATTGAATATTATACACAAAATGCCATTTTTAAATTATGGTTTATTGAAGAATTGTTGAAATCCTATATCACCCCTGTGAAAAAGTAATTGCCCGCCCAAACCTAAAAACTGGTTGGGCCACCATTGGCAGCAACAACTGCAGTTAAATGTTTGCGAAATCTTGTGATCAGTCTTTTATGCCAAAATATGAGGACATCTCATCGAAATTACTTCAAACTTGACACTTGGCACTTCCTCATATCCGCAGCAATACACCCACCAAGTGTTATCAAAAATAAGCAAAGAACAGACATTAACTTCAGAGGTGCTAATAAGAAAATCTGCACCTCTGAAGAACAGAAACCATACTTGATTTAAATTTGGCTGCTATCTTGTTCGAAGCAGTGTCTTGTGCACTCTGCTCTAAGTGGTCCTGCCACGTCTGGAACATTCTCAGGAAGTGTCACCTGTGATGGGTGCTGGATCTCCTGTACTATAACAGCAAACCCTCAACCAGAATTTTACATTTTTGGGATAAGGAAGAAGTCGCATGGAGGCAAATCTGGCAAGGAAGGCGAATTTATATGACGCACTCAGAGGCCTCAGGTCTTTAAAGGAGAACAGTCTGAACATACAGGACAAATTCACAGTGCACAACTTCTTGAATGTTGCACAAGAATGCTGTTGGACTTGATGCATCTCTTTTAAGTCCTGGAAAGTAAAGGCTCTTCCTGCAGACCAAGGTTCATGGTGCAAGTGCAAATGTGTAACTGCAAGTGGTCAGCAAAGGGCTTCTAGAGAGTACAAACAGACTACTTTAAAAAGGACAGCGGGCAAATTTGAATCAGGTACAGATTTTTCTTTTTGGGGGTTCCAGAACTCCCTCATTGCATCTTGCAGCGTTTATTTCTTTCACTTTCTTGTGTAAGTGCACGATTGTGAAATGAAACAGGCATTGTCCAAAAAGGTGTAACCCTAACCTGAAGTTTTAGGGAAATGAACATCCTCATATTGGTCACTTTTGTTATGTGCCATTTAAATAAGACAGGTAAGATTATGGGAGTTAAAGGAAGACCTCTGCACCATCGTTCCCATCAGAAGAAAACGCCTCCTCTTATCAAACGGTTGATGTTGAGAGTCTGTTGAAAGTCATCTCATCTTGTCAGAATTCGACATACTGCTACCACACATGCACTGGCACACCACCACCATCGCATCCACCGCTCTCACACTTCTCCCACTACTTCCCCAGGGTTACATATTACACAGTATAATGTTGGATCCTTCTCCTCCTCCCCATGTACTTAACCTTGGATCTCACCTGTGTGTTTTCTATGAGTCAACAAAGATAACAGCCAGAGAAATCCCTGCCTCGGTGGCCGGATGCTGCAGGGTTCGGCCGCTTCTGTGGATGTATATGGAGGAGGCAGAGGACTCATGGGAAAACATCTCCCTGGAAATGAAGCATCATCCACCTTTGTGTATCAGTTCTGCCTCCTCTCCCCAGCTGCTTTTACACCTACGTCGTCCTCCACCCTCGTCCGTCCCAGTCCTGATGCTCTCTGCCTCCTCCTCCTCCTTCTCCATCGTCCTCCCTCCTCTCCGCTTCGCATCAAAGAGCAAAAAACACATACAGTGGATGTGTCTTTTAGATGTGGTGCAAATTTAACGGAGCGGAGAGAGCTATCGGAGGGTTGTAGTTTCAAATCCCCTTTCGATTTTCGGATTACGTAACATTACATAATTGCATCTGTAACTGTAACAGCATTTGGGAGGTGCTTGACCTTGTGCGAGCTGCGATATTCTTTGGCAAAACTTTGATTCCAGTTCCCCTGATATTTTAACAACAAAAATATAAATTTGGTAAATTCTGCATTATGATGATGATGATTGATTTAATGTGTAGTTTTAAAGAGAAAGAGCAGTAATGGCTGTTCTAGGATGCCTTATTTATGATGCGTCTGTTTTTTAAGGCTTGCAGAGAAAGAAACGAAGCACGAGGGCTTAGAAAAGAGGATTTCTCACTTATATCTTCCACTGCTCTGCTTTATCTCCATGTTCTCCTTATCTTCATTTATCTCTTCTCTGCCACACAACACTGTCCTTTGCCAACCACACCCAGCGTTTTAGTCCAGTAATTCTCAGCGCGAGTGTTTGCCACAATCAGAGCACAATTGTTGGAGAAACCCCCCCGTCGCACATAATTATCAGCAGAGCAATTCACCTCGAGAATTCAACGCCGCTTCTTTTAACAGCAAATCATAATGAAAATTGTAGGTTTAGGGCCAGAAAGAGCCAGAAAGAAAGAAAGAACGAAAAGAAGGCAGGAAAAAAGTGAGGAGTGCTGTTTGGTTTCTAAGCAACAGTTAACGCTGGGTGCAGCGAGAGCTGCAGGGTGGGTTCCTGAGTTCCCATGTTTCTGCCTTCGTCTCTACATTCTCTTCCTGAGGAATTTGACCCGCCTGACCTCTCTGAATATGTCTGGATTTACCCTCCCCTCTGACACACAATCACAGCACACTGTAATCGAAAACCTTTATGAGAGCAAATCTCACTTCCTTTTTTATCGCCTCCTCATCACAGAGGTTGCTTCGGTTACAGCCGTAGCCGATGTGCATATTCATCTTAATGGATATTTTTGACAAGAATTTTGCATGCTGCGTTTCCTGTCGGTACAGATGCAGTTCAACTAGGGAAATAAGAAAACGTGTTGACTCAGACGTCAACCCATTAGTGCAGATATACCAGTCAAAAAATATATGCTTTACTGAAACTCAACACACTTAAAGACGGAGAGAATCCATCACCGTGCACAAACAGAGATAGTAATTAAGCAAAGATGCGCTGAGAATGCAAAGAACTATAATTAAATGAAGAAAAAAAGGAAATTCAGGAGAAAGAATTGCTAATTATAAGACTTGTTTGCAAATCATTCTGACAACTGGAAATGCAAATGATCAGTCACACATTGCATTCAGCAGGACGAGAAAATATTATTCACATGGAAAAAATAAACTACTGTATATGCATGTACACGTTGTAATGTGCTGTAATTCACACCTCAGTGATGCAGTAGAGGGTAATGCTCAGTGACTGGTGGAAACAAAGGCAAAAATATTTGACTATTACTCCACCACACTGAGTGCTTTATTGGAAACACCTGTGCACCTGCTCATACCTGCAATTATCCAATCAGACAATCATGAGGCTGCAGTGCAAAGTATATAATCATAAGTAAAGGTCACGAGCTGCAGAAGAGGGTGAAATGTGATGTAAATGTTCTTTTTCCAGACAATATAAACCTAACAGGCCGCCTCATCTCGATAAACACACAACATGGCCTCGGCATTACAGTCTATGTGCATACATAACTAAATAGTGACAAGATCGACAAAACATATAGAAAGCTCAATGGTACGTCTAGAATGAAGATGACCATGACAATCTAAACAACGTGCTGAATCCAAACAACTTGAACATCACTTGACACTGTGGACTCATTTTTTACTGCAATAGAAAGACCTTCACTTTTATGGAAACAGTACAACCACGGAGACATGTACAGTACAACATTTTCCAAGTGCCCACAAGGTGTTACCAACTGGAAGAAAATGACGACTTTATACACTATAGATATTTGGATTTTTACCATTTTAATGTGGTTCTGTTACACTTCCTGCACTTCAGCCAAAGAGACCTTGAATTTCACGCGTCACTAATGGCTCCACGGTTGCGCTGATGAGTGCAATCAGTGTTTTTCAGTGATTCTGGTTAGTGCAAAGGGTTTAATTTCAGGGAACTGATAAACGAGACATGGTAAATAAAGCCATTTTGATGGAATATCATACTTTTAATTAGGGATGCACGATAATATCGGCGCCCGATAATTATCGGTCAATTTTGGCAAATTATGACATCATACCGATAATTCCGATAATAAAAAAATCAGCCGATAAAATGACCCGATATTAATAAAGACTTTGAATCTTCATTTTTGGCGTTGGTCTGGCTCCTCAACCCCTCCCCTCCCCGATGGTACTGTCGCATGTGTGTGATGTCATAACACTGCGTGGTTGGGTCGGGTCGTCATAGGAACACTCTAACCGGCTGCTTCAGTCACAGGAGTGGTGACCAGATTCCTCGCTACAGTTTACAGGTTGCCTTGGCCTGATGAAGACCCGTTGCTGGACTCACTCTTCTAAGTTTCACAAGTCGACTTTCAGCGGTTTAGTTTTCCTCTTGGCCCCGCTTCGGGCCGTTTGTGGCGTTACGTCAAATCCGGTAGCTGGTTCACTAATACGGTAGCAAACGTTTAGCCGGTTCGCTAGTTTTACTGCTCCGTCTGGGCTGTACATGCTTAGCTAGCTGGGGAGGTCTAGGAGGAACTCTGGTCGGGTTCTTGGGTTATCTTTGTTTTTAATGATTAAAAATGATTAAAAAACGATTAAAAAACTATAAAACACTTGTAAAAAACGATCGGGGTTTGATTGAGTTGCTGGTTGTCAGTATTTGAGCAGAAGTATCAATAGATGTCAACTTCTTTATGCTCTACTCAATGGTTCTATTTATTTGTATGGGTCAGAATTATAGCAGGAAGTGGATTTGTACTCAGATTATAGTTAATTAAGTAAAGAAATATCGGTTGATGTTATCAGTTATCGGCTGCAAGAAGTATATCGATTATCGGTATCGGTTGAAATTGGCATTATCGTACATCCCTACTTTTAAGCTAAGATTTGTCACAAAATTGAATATCCGTCGATTCTTTCTGTCGCTACAGTTTCTGGCTCTGGTGAATCTCGTAGTTGTGGTGATTTTTGTTCCATTTTGCTGTTGTTTTTAAAGATACCACACAGGCAGCAAGACAATATAGTAGAATATACTGTCAGCCTCCAAGGTAATCTAACAGGTATCCAAATATCACAGCCTACATCCACATTTACAAAACCACACACCAACAGTAGGGAGCCTGCTTGAGAGAAAAGTCAATACACAAAGTCACTACAAAAAGACCTCAAGTTAAATTCCTCATTTAGCCCTTTCGGAGCGAGTGTATCCAAGGTGTGGATAGTTCTCTTCTGAGCCTGTTGTTCTTTGGAGCGTCTATTCTAGTGTTTTTCCAGATGATGACTCACATATATTTTTACTTTACAACTCTTCTCATGGATTTCTGCGAGTGTTGCTGCTGACCGAGTGCGTCCCTCGATAGCCACAGTTTACCGTCTCGTAACAATAACGCACGAGTTCAGCGGCTTCCCCAGTCAGCCAATCTTGAATCTTCTTGTAAGTGGTCGAACAGAAGACAAGCATCATGAATATGCAGCCGACTAAATCTGCATAAATGAATCACGTCGCAGAATCTCAGAGGAAGGTGTCCAACGTCTCATACGGAGCTGAAAGTAAAGGTGTGGTGTTCCTAATAAAGTGAGTTTAAATGTGTTGGAGTGCGTCAGAGAGAGAGAGAGGGGAAAAAAAGGGAGTTATGGTGTGTGTTTGCTTGTGCCTGCAGCAGGGTGAAACATGGTAGGTGTACGGGGATGATCAGACAGAAGGCCATCTGAGAGCACAACACACACTCCATCTGGACTCACATTCACTGTGAAAAAGAGTGTGAAAGAAGAAAGAGACACACAGAGAAGGTGAGATTATAATCTTGAATCTTAAAAGACAACCTGTACCAGTTTTATTAACCGATGCACCAGCGCTCTCCCTTCTCTCGGTTTATTTAAGGTTTGCGTCGTATCGTATCAACGTCTTGATCCGTCCGCTGCCGGTTTGAGAAAGAAATCATGCTTTCAGGTGAGTGACAGGAAAACGGGTGTCAAAATGAGGAAAATAAACTAAAACTAAAACTGGTATTTCTGCAAAAACTATACATAAGGTTTAATTTAGTCCTTAAATTGTTGACCCTAAATGGATTAGGGTTAGGGTTAGTTAGGGTTAGCATACAGCATTTTTTGAATAAAGTAAGAAAGCTGCAAGTGACCTTTTCATGTTTTATCCCGCTGCATCCATTACTTTTTTTAAATGAACTTTTTGGAGTGAAAGGGACGTACCCCGATCAGGCATAACATTATGAGCACCTGCCTAATATTGTGTTGGTCCCCCTTATGTGGTCCATGTGTTCGTTATTTGGGATAGAAGACAAACAACTTCTCTCTTTTTAGTTGCTGATTTATTTCTAAATATCAGAGTCTCAAAAGCAGGTACAAGGTTCTTCTCTGTTCGGCACGACCCTCCCAGAAAAGACAAAGTATGATGGTAATGACAGTATTTAACTAGCATGGTGACAGCTGATTGGATGAAGAGCACAAAGCTTACATTTAATGAATGAAATGTGTATGGTCAAAAAGGGTGGGATGAGCTTCTGTTACGCTTCCGCTCTATCCTCGTTGGCGCCCGACCATCTCTCTCGTCCAATCACCTCCGTCCACATCACTCAAACTGAAATACTAAAACTAAAGACTAAATACATATATCTAATGATTAGCTTGCACTTCTGATGGAGTAAATGGATAAAATGGAATTCCACCCTAACACTCTGAACCATTGGGCATGGACCAGAGGACCTCTCAGGGTGTCCTATGGGGTCTGGCACCAGGACCAGGGCAGTGGATCCTTTGGGTACTCTGGCTTGTGCAGTGGGGCCTCTGTCAGTCCAACTTGTTCCACTGCATCCTGTTGATGCTTGATCAGAATGGGCTCTAGGAAGTTTGGAGGTCAAATCAACATCTTGGGCCCATTGTCATGTTCCTCAAGATGTTCCTGATTGGTTGATGTTGATGCCATGTGGTGGGGGGCATTTTCCTGCGGGGGTAGGCCAGTGACATTTG
>OMNN01045517.1:0-19370 GCA_900302755.1 Chromis chromis
CCTCCCCCCCAAACAGCCAATAATCTGTTTTACAGCCTGACTTGGAAACGTCCAGCCAATCGTGTAGTTGCACTGACACAAGCACAGTGTCATGAAACTGTGCATGTGTTGTAGAAGTACAACCAAGCAGCAACCTCTGGAACTGGAAAATGAAACTGCAGTTCCCTGAATGGCCACTTGAGGCTGGCTCCAAAAGTGAGTCATGTCCCATAGACCTCAGTTTTAAAAAGCTCAACTTTAAAGCAGAAATAAACATGTTTTCAGCCTGGTACAAAAACAGTTTAGGTCTGTATGGCTAATTTCCCTGTTCATGACGACTGTAAGGGGGATTAATCTTTATATAACTTAACAGTTTAAATTCTATTAAGGCTTAAAATTTGAGTGACAGGTTGGTACCCACTTAAGACAGTCCATGACTTAGACATGTTTGCATGGCTCACTTCAGCTCCATTGATTCACCAGCTCTTTCATCGACAAACCAGCACACTGAGCTTCAAAATGCTGTTTTATACACAGTCAGTGAGTACAACCTGTGGGGAAATTGCTTTTTAAACCTTATTTTGGGGCAAAATACCAAACCTTTTAAGCATTTTTAAAATTAAATTTGACTGGTGATTCTATACATGCATTTTATGTCCTAGTGTCCATTGAAATTGCAGTTATGGCTCTCTCCCCATTTAGATAGTATCCTGGTCTTGTTAGCCTGAAACTGCCCGAGGGCATCAATAAGATAGCAGTGTGTGTGGCGAGCCTTGCCAATAAGAATTTAAGTGAAGTCTTAGGCCAGTGTTATAGTTTTCACATCTATGACTATGTGATCTGGTCTGCTGGGGTCAGTGTGGCGTAACCTTCGACAGCCAGTCTACGGGTGTCTGCATGCAGCTCTAAATTTTGCTACACTATGCTACAAGGGCAGTAGTGCACATGCTTGGCAGTTCTTTAGTTCCTTACATGCAGTTCTGTGCCGACCTACTGGGCATGAGTCTTCCCGGCACACTCGACTAGAAAGTAGTATAATAAGTGTTTGTGGTGCTCGTCTGCAAGGGAGTTTAATTAGGGCTTTACAGAGATGGTAGGGTTAGGGTTATTCACTATAAACTGCTTACTAAAAGGGGAAAATGGCCTAAGTATTAAAAGCAGAAACATATGTAATAGCTAGCTGACACAAATCAGCAGTTACTTTCCTGTGAAAAAAGCTATAATAACCCTTTCAAACGTAATATTACCATGCTTTAATACAATTGTTTTTTCTCAGTTGTTTATGATCAGTAAGATACCCTTATTTCTTCCTTATTATACGTTGAAAATCATGAAACTGTGAAAAGACTCAGGATCACTGTTGCTGATTTCAATAGTTTCTGTTATGATTTTGTTATTTTATCATTAAAATACAGGATCTCATTGAGGTTTATTGTAAAATAACGTTAAAAAACAGTTGACATTCACCATGTAACTATTGGAAAATCGATTATCACTGCCGAATTAGGATTGAATCAGCAGCAGCAGTGGGATCCTGTTGTTGGGAATTGAGCATTTGCCTGCAGTTGTTGACATGTCGGTAGACTCTGGTGACGCTGCGCAATTAGATCAGCTGTGGACATACCAAACGCACTGATAATTATGACAATCAGTTGCTTGATAGTGTTGTTTTAAAGTCTAAAGTTTCCCCGTCCATCTTATCTCAAAGTCGCCTCCTTAAAGTAAACCGATACTCTTGGATGTGCTCTCCATTTGTGCAATCATTGGACAGGAGCAAGAAATATTTGGAGCTTGTCCATTATGAGCCCTTGAAATTAGTCATGCAGGCTGCTGACCCACATTTGGGACCAGGAAGTTGTAAAAAAAAAAAAAAACAAGAAACGGAGGAAGTGCATGGGGAAGTACTTAAGTGGAAAAACAAAAGTCTGTAGCTTCTTGTTTTTGCTTGAGTTTAAAGTGCCATCCTCCTGTATGGGTTGAGGGATTGTTTCAGACTGAAATAAATGGTTTAGAAACTTACAAACAGGGTCAGACAGGCTAATCTGCAGGCAGGGAGGAGGCACCATTCACCCTTTTACATGTGATTTGCCTTAATGCACCAGCAGAACTTGTAAGGGCGATCATTTGTCATCACGTCAGCTGCAATTTGATGAGTTGTTTCCTGCAAATATGAAGCTTAATAGATTAAAAAACAACAAAAAAAAGAGGCTGTGCGCTCCCGTGGCCACTTCAGACTGTACCACTTCACGCCCAAGAGTCCTACAGATATATAGACAGCCCGTGCGCTCTCATGACATTTAGTGGGGTGTTATTATGCATTAAAGCACGTGTTAAAGATTACAATCTGTCCCCCTCCCCTTCTGCCGGCCACCGCAGGTTTCTTTCGGTTGCAGCCGCCCCGCTTGCGCTTGTGCCGCCGCCGCCGCTGCTGCCGTCGCTAGCCGAGTATTGAGCTACCAGCTGACCTACTTTCTCTCTGCTCTCGGTCCTGTTTACAAGCCACTGCCAGCGGAGGATGTGGACTAACAGCGCCTGGAAAATAAGACGGGACACGGCGTAAAGGGGGGAAAAGGGGGCGCACGAGTCGGGGGAAATTTTTAGCGGTGTAAAAAAAATTCGGTGCGTCAAAAGGCGCAGACGGATGGATTAATAAAAACACCGCGCGTTATTAACTTATAGGCGCTGTTATGCAATTTAACGCGTTCGGTGCTCTCGCCTCTCGCTCGGCTGCTATGCCGTGAAAAAGAGAAGAAGAGAGGGGGAAAATGGTTAAAGTTAAGTGCGGATCTTTGCTCTTCGTGCTGGAGAATCGCTTTCAAGGTACGTGAAGGGGTTTTAACTTAAAAACAAAAAGGTCGCTCCAAACGGGAGGAGCGCAGAAATAAGGCATAAAAGAAATGTCACACGGCTCCTGTTCATATCATCAAAGTTCAGCAGCGGGGCCTCGAAGTGGTCGCATGATTACATGTAGTTAATCATTTTCCTGGAAGATTTATTCTGTCCCATGTGTCCGCAGCGCTCTTGAACGCTGCTTACATGTTTTCAGCTCTGCGCCCTGGTTACACGGGTGAAATAACCTATTTTTTCCCCTTCCCCTGCGTTGTTGCGCCGCTGATGACATTTCATGACATAAAAAAATGGATTTTCATCATTTGGCTTCTCTAAGATATTAAAATGTCACAGGGAAAAAAGAAGAAAAAAAAGGGAATGCTTAAATAATTTCTCAGGTCAGGCTGATGTTACCCAACCTGGCAGCTTTAAGTCTGCCGGAGTTCACATTTCTCTGAATTACGCACAGTTTTCTCGTTCACAAGGCTTCTCGTTTTGCAGCTGAAGGGTTTTTTTTATAGGAGGTTTGACCCCATAATGAAGTGTGGCACAACTGCTTGTTTACCCTGTGCATATACTGGGAAGTTAAAGGGTCACTGAGTGCACAAATTGGCCTTCCCACTGGTGTGCATTTGTTGGTGTGGAGCCAATAGACGTGCTTCCTGATTCCTTATCATGTTTTGTGAGGAGCTCTACCCACACCTGAGAGTAAACATCTAGAAACATCTTTTAGTAGATTTTAAAAGCATTTTGAGTTATAATTTTGAGTTATGTTTCAAAATATCAACCTTGTGCGTATGTAGTACAATGTACAGCTTTGGAAATAAGTATTAGACCGCTTGCAGGCGTTCAACACGGATAATTTTTGTTAAAATTTTATCGCAGTGGTTAAATAATTACAGCATCTTGTGAAAGGTTTCAAAAAAGTCTCACACATGCAATAAATTGTGTTCAAAAATGTGAAATTGAAACCATAAATATGTCAAAATTCACACAAAATGGACAGAAAATAATTTTTGAATCACCTTTATTTTGTATATAAGTCAACAGATGATCCAAATTAAATTAACGCTTAACGTGAGACGACGAGAAGATGCCCAATCCAGAGAAATATGCCCAAAGAGTCATTGCTAATTAGCTTGGAACCAGCAAAACAACAACAATTAGAACCGTAAAAAGAAAAACATGATGTGGCTCCACCGACAACTGCCAAAGAATGAAGCAGAAAACAAGAGGTCACAGTGGTCTAATGATAATTTCCTAAGCTGTACATGAGGACTAATACACTCAGTGATATAACCAAAGGACCAGCAAATACATTTGTGATCACGGAGATGGTAGATGGATGTTGTTGAAGTTATAGTTTCTAAATAAGTCAATTTTAATGTTTAACTGCAATTCAGGTATCATAAGGTAATGATGCAAATCAGTAAAGGGTAATTCTGTACAAATTGGGGCTTGACCGATTTATCGATTTGGTTGATTATTGGTATTTTTTTTACACCAATTTCCAATAAAATAAGTTAATTTCAAATTAATTTGGCCCTGATGCAGCTGCCTCTCTCTATCTGTGTTTTACCACTCTGGTTTCTTGCAGCGTCCCACCAACAGCTCCGTCTGATTGGTTATTTATCATGAGTAATAGCCGATCAGCACTGAGGGATCAATGTGGAAAAGTTCTCTTTTAGTGGAACATGTAAAGCATAAATGAGCGAAAGGCGTTTAAATTAAGTTTTGTGTTTGAGTTTGTGATATATTTTTAATGCAAGTGTATATATATTGGCTCCAAATATCGGCTGCCAGTCCCCTCGGTTACTAATAATCTGTATTGATATTGGCCTTGAAAAAAACACGTCAGTCGACCCCTAGTGCAGATCAGGAGGTGACTGATTAGAGGTTTGTCTGATTGTCAGATCCAATATTTGGCATTTTTTAGATTATCTGTGTTGTTTTTTGTTTTGTTGTTGTTTTGTTTACCAGATTTACGATAAAATAAGTTAATTTAAAAACAAATGCAGCTGGCTCGCTCTATTTGTAGTCACTCCTCTTTGGTTTCCAGCAGCGTCCCACCTACAGCTCTATCTGATTGGTCAGGCATCACGAGTAATCAAGAAGTTCTCTTGTAAATACACATATGTTTCAACAAAGTTGTTCCAGAGTTTGTGATTTTCATTTTTACCATAAATGTATATTGGTTCCAAATATCACCTATCGGCCTCCTTGATTACTAATAATCACTTTTGATCTTTGGCCTTGAAAAATCCCGTATCGGTCGACCTCTAGAACAATTGATTCCAGGTTTTACTCAGTCTAAACTAAAGCAACCAGATATGCTAAAACAAACATTTCCAGATTGACTGAAACTAAGCTGGTCCAGGCGTCAGTTACTGTTTACCTGACAGCTCAAACCAGTGCAGGTGGAGTAGAAGCGGTCTGAAAATGTAAACCTTTAGACAAGCAGACAGCAGTCGTCAGTGCGACAGGCTCTGCTGCTGGATTAGCAGGAATCTCCAACTCATCTTTCAGCAAAAATGCAGCAAACACAGCGTGATCTCTGTGACTGGAATACCGTAGTAGTTTTTAAAGAATGTTGTCGGTTTGCAGATGGACTCTTCTCACTGGCAGTCTGTTACCTGATTCCTTTTACATTTACAGTTACATGTAATGGCTTTATTATTGCCCTTTAATGCAGGACAAACATGCAATCAGCGGCGGTGTTATGGTGATAATAAACTTTGATTTTATTGTGAGCTTTCAGTCAGGAGGCCAGACTTTTGCTTGTGTTTGCTGCAGGACCTGATTTATTTTTCACAGCATGTGCTCGTTTCGTATTTCTGTCGTTACTGCTCAATATTGCATTGCTAAATAACTTATTAATGAAGCCTGTATTTACAACTTAGCCTCTTTAGAGTGTGTCTTTATGGAAGCAGTGCAGGTTTTTTGTTGTTGCACAGTTTGCTTGAGGTCTAACGCAGTTTGATTATTGATCCAGTGTCTGAGCTACATCCACAACATTATGACCACTGACAGGTGAAGTGAATAACATTGATCATATTGGTACTACGTGGTGTTCTGCTAGAAAACCTTGGATTTAGGCGTCTGTGTTGATGAGACTTAGACACCCAAATAAACATGGTCCCAGAACAAGCACACTCCCTCATACAAATGGAAATCCCAAATGTCACTGGCCTACCTCCCCAGGAAAATGCACCCCACCACATGGCAACAACAACAAACAATCAGGAACATGTTGAGGAACATGACAATGGCCCAAGATGTTGATCTGACCTCCAAACTTCCTAGACCCCATTCTGATCAAGCATCAACAGGATGCAGTGGAACAAGTTTGATTGACAGAGGCCCCACTGCACAAGCCAGAGTACCCAAAGGATCCATTGCCAACATCCTGGTGCCAGACCCCATAGGACACCCTGAGAGGTCCTCTTGTCCATAGCATTTTTGACCACACAATGGGGACCAACACAATATTAGGCAGGTGGTCATAATGTTATGCCTGATCTGTGTATATATTGTAACTGTATCCATTTGACAGCTCCATCTAAATCCTTAAGTCACTTAAAAATTCTAGTTACAGTCTTCATAAACTGGGTCTGTTGAGATGTAATTGTAAGTCTTGATTCCAGTTTGTGATTTGCAGAATTAATTATAGGCATTAAAATGACACAGTTCCTGTGTAGTTTGATAAAAATCTACATCATAGGTTTTCTTGTCTTCGGACTCACAGATTAAATATGAACTGCATTGTTCTGAATTACCATGTAAACAGCATCTATAGTAAAAGAATTCCAACCATTGTGAGGTGATTGATTGTGAAACAGGATTTCTGACAACATGGTGCTCAGTACGCATCAGATAACATCACAACTACAGTATGTGCAGCCGTCAATACGGGAAAGGGTTAAATCTATAAATCACATGTGGCATAAATCCTTTGAAGCTGCAATCATTACGGGTTGGCACCGACAGGCTTGTCCGCCACGCCCCAATCACGACGTTCAACAGGTTTTTCTTGGACAGCTACTGGGAAATATCTACTGTCAACATTTCTCATCTGTGCTTGTGCCCTCATTATTGTTAAAGTGACCGACGGCATCGGACACAACCTGTTTGAATGCCACAGATAGCGTGACGGCATTTCGGCATCTCAGATTTTTAACAGGATGACAAACAACTGGGGCTGAACGACTGTCAGCTGTGATTTTTCTGGCAGATATTTGGTTTGCTATCCATTGTTTTGAAATTAGTTCATGCGCATTGTGTCACAGATACGAAACATGTGATGGAGTGTTACCACATGAGATAACATCAAAAGCATGACAGTCACACAGGGAGGATGGAGCGATGATTGATGGACACGCACAGTTAACTGCTGCCAGTTTAAGTCGCCTCGAAATAAAAGAAATTGAATTCAAGCATTGGATGGATTATGTAATCGCCACACCTCATGTATCCTAAACTCCAGCAACATAAACAACCATCTGCTGCAGCACAAACTGGATGTAACTCCAGTGTTTTTCAATGATCGGCACCGATATCTTGTTGAAGGTAAAAAAGCTACAGAGGGGACAATGGCTTTTTAGATGTCATTTATTGCAGTGGAGGGTGGCTGTATATCTCCAGCAGTAAGGAGGCTGTGCACACAAACACACTTTATTTCTCATCAAAGCCATCAGTGCGTTTCAGTGACGCTGCGTTTGAAATGAAAATAAGCCTCGTAGTACCGTTTTGAATTTGCTTAGGAATCAATCACCAGATGTAAACTTTAAATATTAAAGAGCCTCAGAAAAGCAAGTAAAAATAGTAAAAAAAAGAGGCTTTACTTTAAATGCACAAATGGAGCAGATATTCCATTATATCCCTATAGTGTCAGGTGAGAGGTTTAGTGTGGCTCCAGTTAAAGCATAAAATATAACCAACGCTCTTTCTAGGACACCAGCGATTAATACATTAGGTTTCCTGTCCACAAAGAAACTCCTATATTGTCATTGTCAGACTCCGTGTCCCTGTTACAGCCTGTTTACATACAGTGTTGGTCGTGAACTTGAACTTCAGCGTGCTGGCTTGTGTCTCAAGTTCAGGTTTCTAGTTAAAGGCTTTAAATACCTGCAGGCAGCAGTGTAACCAGACTCTGATGTTTTTTAGCTGTTAACCTTGCAAGGTGTGGTTTAACCTCAATACGTTAAAAGAACGGGGGGTTTCATTTTACATAGCTTTGCAGAGTGAAGTGTGTTAAAGATGCATACGGTGATTCTTGACGCACCTAAGGTTGTGTATTTTTGAGCAGTATTAATTGATTTGTGTTGCCTATATAGGAAATTAGGCTTTTGTTTTTTACATTTTGCTACTGTTTAGACATCTTTGGGGCATTTTTTTTTGGTTTCAGTCTCACGTTGTAAATAAAAACAGTAGTTTGGCAGGACGGCACTGCAGTAAATGCGGAAGTTGTGTTTCTGATTAAGCATTAATGTTGCCGTCAGCGGTAGCAAATGTTTTTTCTGGCTTAACCTAAAAAGAATGTCAACTGCAATGGCATTGGAATTGTAATTAAATAAAAGCTCGGTAGCATTTTAGAAATTTGGTCTGGGTTTTGTTCAACATACTTTCTGCTGCATTTTTGCTGTTGTCTTCTCTCATGTTTGTGTGGTCAGGGGAGGAGATACCGGTTTGTTTACCTTAATTAAGACTTTAATTTGCAATCTGCGTTTCCATTGAAGTGGTTGGTGCTTTGAGATGTAATAAGCAATAAGTCTGAAGGTGGGGTGACAGCATGTGTATCATACAGGGAGTGTGAGATTATAGAGGCCACGTAGCTCCAGCTTCGTGTTGAGATCTCGAAAGTTTGGGTTGATCGGGCAACAAAAAAATATAGAGTCAGCTTGTTAAAATGTTTAAAATGTTCCCCCAACAACATGTTCACGGCAATTAAATGAAAAAATACCAGACTTGAAGTAGGAGATGGAATGTAAAACTAGGCCCATTGTGTCCATGTGCATTGGGACTGTGAGTCCTAACTGAGCAAACAGCAAATTAGCTGTATATGAATATATTTCACTGAGACACAGACAGTGGAGTCTTCTCCTGGTGTTTAATGTCTGGTAAAAATCAACACCTGCTGTATCACAGTAAAAGCTTCTGTGTCTTTGATTTGATTTTTTACCTTACTGGCTGCCTCTGACCCATTTGATGCTCTTAGTAGTACAGATTAAAGATGAAGTGGTTTAATGAGGTGTTGGGTCAACCTGTGCTGCTTCAATGCATCTTAATTCTCCGATTCTCTGAACTCTACCGGAGGGATGAAGCGCATTTTTTTCCAAAACAAATTCCCGCATTTGGTGTTTTGATGATGGTGGCGAGGAGTGCTGACTTAATGCGTCAGTCCAAAAATCTCCCACAGGCGTTCCACTGGTTTGAGATCCTGTGACTGTGGAGACGAAAGCAAATGATTTACATCATACGTGTGTCGTTGTCGTCCTTAAGACGCCACTCCCATCAGGATGGAAAAGTTTCGTCACGGGATTAAAGGTGATGACTCAGAACAACTTTGTATTAATTTGCGGTGACCTTTACCTCTGAAAGGACAAGTGGAGCCAAATCATGCCAACAAAATGCCCCGACAACATAACAACCACCTGATCCTCTCACTGTAGGGGTCAACAGTTCAGGTTTTCCTTTAATTTGTCACCTGTCTGTACATGCTTCAATACAAAGTAATGAAGCAACATAAAAAAAAAAAGAATCACAGCTGAATGTATCTGAAGAACAGATGAGGCAAACAGAAAAAGAAACCCAGGGCCTGATTTTAAAGCAACAAGTAGTAGATTTTTACCTGAATTAACCTGAGATGAGTAGAATGTTAAGTGGAATGTTTTTATCTCAGCACCGGCCACTTTTGGCAAATCAGCTCACGGTATAATTTGCGAGATACATAATACAATATGTATTACTTGAATCCAATACAGAGTTTCAGTCAGATTGTATTGTCTCATAATAGTGAGTGAATTTCAGAACTTCAGTGAAGATTCAAATGTGACTAAACTGGGATTTTAAACATTAGAGCCCGACCAGCCTGATGTAATAATCAATATAATAATCAATATATCAGCCGATAGATACACTTTATATCTTAGCATATACTCAAAGCGTAAAGTTATGTTGAAAGAGATTGATGATGTGGCCAGTGTTTATTAATTTTCCAGCAGTGTCTGTCGTAAACTAGTTAGCAGCTTTCATTAACAACGCCGCTTCACTGTTTGCTCAGCTGTGATGGGAACTCTGCTACATGCGCTGCAGATATTACTGATACTATTGTTAACAATGTAGTTTGAGCTGCTCTGCTCAACAAATTCTGATTAAACCATTTCTAATTGACCCCAAACATCTTTTTTTTTCTGCATTATGCACTGCAGAAGTAAAGTTTTCACATCACAGTATATCAGACTAAATATACACTAATACGAATGGATCTGTGATATTGGTGAGATGTATAGAAAATCCTATGGTGCTGATAAAAGCAAACTGACCAGAGAGTTTCTAAATCAGCCGGCTGTCAGTGTTTCTTCCTCTTTTCTTATGCTGCACCACTAAGAAATGTATATAATTACATTTTTATAGGTCACATTGTTTTGGAACACAAGTGGTCTGTGGGTCAAGTAATTTTAGCTAAAGTTGTGCTTTAAGACCAGCTACATACAGCTGAACGTTTGTATATGCAGTGGAAGCACACAGAGAGAGAGAGAGTCCCAAAAGCTAACACAAAAAAAATTATTTCTATAATTAAATACCTTCATTTCATTATTAGAACGTATTGCTTTCCTATTAGAATCAGCGCATAAGACTTTATCAGCTCACTTTTTTTTGGGTTAGACAGAGACTTCTAATCTTTCGAGTACTTAATTACATCACATCACTCGTGTGTTTCCATTAAAGTGTTCCTGCTCTGACCGCGGCTCTTGTTTAGTTTAAAAATGATGGAAGAAGCAATAACTGGTAGTTTGTGCCCGAGGCCGCTCTCAGTACATGTGGAATAAGACAAACACTGTCGACTGCCTGAATTAAGATGACCCACTAACTATAATTATAACTTGAATATAATTGATACATAATGTAATTTATTTCCAGACCACAAAGCCATGGACTACTTTAATTAGGGTTAAAAGGAAGCATATGTTGTTTTCCTACTGGAAAATGATGGTGGCTTGGAATAAAATAATTGCTCTTTGTTATTGTTAGTATTTTAGACGGCCCAAACCGGCTGACTAAGATGATGTACAGTGTGTTCTGTAGCCACATAAAGGAAAAAACACATGTTTTGAAGTGTACAGTGTCTGCAGACACGTTATTAATATCTGTCATTGAATACACACAGTGTTGCGTTGCTAATTGCAGCGGGCTAAGGCTCCACTCGGACTTCTCGGTCAGGTTTATAAAAGAGGTGTCTGCTGCATGTTGCTAAAACTCGCCATGTACAAAGGATGTGAAGAAGGTGGCTGTTCTGCACTCAGGTTTTCACGCTGGGCTATCAAAAGAGGTGTCTGCTTTAGACAGCTTTCTAGGTCAGGGGAGCTCCTCCCATACAAAAACACTTCTTTAGTGATGAAGCGCCCAGGTGAAGATGGCTCATTCACTTTACATTGCATTATTAAAGCTTCTCCAGCAAAGCACATTAAGTCCTCGAGGTAAAAAATGCAGATTCTTTTTTTTTCTTAACACAAATCCCACCTGCTTTACACTAACACGAACGGATGCAGTTTTAATCCTCCTCGACATGCTCTCCTACAGGGTGTTGTAATCAGTTTTGTCTATTTCCACAGGATTTGGCGTTTCTTTGGTGGATTCGAGGAGGTGGTGGGCGACTGGTCCGTGGTAGGTCTTTCTAAAAGAGTGTTCAGACGAGGTCAGCGCGGATGGGACTTACAAGACTTCAGAAAGGGCCTGGTTGGGAGAGGGAGTGAGTATGGACAACCTTTCTGACTTCGGTGGCCCCTGTCCGTCCTCCCACAGGGACTGGGAGTGAGTATCAAACTAAGTGAACCTCTGTTTGTGGTTTTTGTTTGAGTTATATACTTGGCTATTTATATCTGCATTTGATATATTCTGCAAATATAGTGCAGCATTATTTGTCTTGAAGATGTTGCATTAGTACATACAGTATAAGGAATGAGAGGAGCCTTAGCTGGGATGTCATGTAAATGTAATCAGCAGTTACGTCAAATCCAGCATGAGTCCAAATATGATGTAGTGTGGGTAGTTAAGTTATTTTATGAAAGCTTTATTTAGATATATGAGGCATTATTTAAAAGAAAACCAATATTTTAATATCATGTATTTACTCCTAAAATTCTAGCTGCTGGCAGTTTTTTAAAAATCACTCCTCAATAATACCTCAGTGCTTCCTCTTCCTCCATCACTGTTAAATATTTCAATGGTTGCCGCACTTTTGTCATTCATCGGTTCGGCACGATCAGAAATGATCTCAAAATGTTCACACGTATTATTCTGCTCAAAGCCTGTGAACTGTATTTCAGTGTGTTGCACCGATATATTAGTACTTCTGTAAAAATAAAAGGTGTTAAAAAAATTATAATAATAAAACAGCTGAGGTGTCAGCCAGAAAGTCTGAAAAGAAAAAGTCTGTTTTTCACTCAAACTATGGCAAAGTTACTATTAAATAGAAATGGAGGAGAATGCGGATGGACAATGGACTAAAGAATAAAAGGAGAGGAGAAGTTCTATCTAGTTTTGGATAGTCGGATGATAAAATATTAAACAAAACATGTTCTGAGAAGACATGAAGCAAGTTTTGGATTTGAACAACTGAAGAAATCTGTCTAATGCACCGTCCATAGTACGGTGTGCATAATATCGAGGCTCTGTACTTACAACTCCCAGTGCCATCTGCTTTACAAAGCAAAGAGCCTTTTAACACAGATGTGATCAAAGCACTTACATCCATCAAGGGTAATGAAGCATTTTAATGAATCACTGTGCAACTAAATTAAATTTGATCCAGTAAAAGGCTGCAGTCACACAGAAGAAACTCTTATTTTCTCTCTTAAACTCCAGTGGTTGCTTTTTGAATCGCCTGTGGTTTCTATAAGCGTTGCATCGCCTCTTATATCGACACATATGATTATAGCAATGAACACAGCGCTGCTCATCTCCAGTCAATGCAGCCGTATAAAAGTGCTCTTATTGCCATCTGTGAATGTGAAATTTGCAAAGTTCTCAAGCTTTATTTTATGCATTAGTGACTGTAAGCTCACAAGTGTCTATCTTTGCACAGTCAGACAGAGAAAGAGAGAAGCTTTAAAATAAATGATAAAATAACTAAACCTGATTGCAGCCCTTTAGGTTAAAGTCTTGGGCGAGGCTGTTTACATACACTGATTATCTCTATTGCCACTGATGAGGCTGTTGTAGTATAAAAAGTCCACTCATGCTGTTGTTGTGAATATATACCGGCAGTAAAAAATAAAATGATAACATCAGCTTCCAGCTAAGCTGCTGGTAACTATCAAAACATGTAATAAACCGAAAGCAGGAATATGGAGTAGGCCGTTTACATGCCACAGTAACCCGTTAAACATCGGGGGAAACCAGGAGCTTCATCTGGGTTAGCAGGTTACTCCAACAGAATCATGGCATTAATAGTGGGAAGTGCACAGTTTGTCTGTGATAATCTCTGGAGTTTATTTGATTGAACCACTGAATGAGCTTTTTTTCCTCAACATAACCTGAAACCCAGGATGCCAGTTAATGCGCATAGGCTCCTTTTTTTTATATATATATACAGTAGAGCATATTTTGACATGTCACAGTAGGAAAAGCAGAGATGCATGATAAAAGATATGATGGCGAATCCATTTATCTGCTTCAGCTTCAGGGTCCTGGTTTTGTAAATGGAGATTCGCTGTCACACTGTCATGACGTACTGGGACGCTGGAACAGAGCAGAGCTAATGTTAATGTTCATACTAAAGCCTGTGTTTTCCTACTATGACATTTCTGCTGTGTAAAATGATGAATGTAATGCAAATAACATCATATCATAACATTTTTGTTAGTCGTGTTTGATGCCAAAGAGAAACTACATTTTAACTTGTGTCCTTGTGTTTCCAGCGCCAGCAGCTGCGTGGAAGATGAAGATGAGAAGGACAGGGCAAAAAGGTACGCAACTTCTGTGTATATGTTTGTTTGTATAGCTTTCTCTTTTGATTTTATTAACAGTGCATAGTTAACTCATTTATTTATTGTAATACGGATAGATAATATACACCTTTGTTAGTGGTTCCAGTAGTTAGTAGCTCCAGTGTAATGTTGTTGTTGAGGCTGTCTGAGCTTAACTTTATATTAAATAATGGACATAATACATGTAATACAACAATATTCTTATTTATCTCTTTGGTAATTCCTACACATTTTAATGACAGAGCCCTGTTTTTTTCTGTCACTGCTATTTGATTATAAAAAGTGTCTGGGTTTATTGCATGTACCTTGGCACCATTAATAATGAGGGTTCAACCTCAATGTGCTCTACTGGGTTTTTACTCACTAAACCCCAAAAACCAATGGTGGGTTTGAACGGCATGTTACCTTTTTAAAAGAATCTGCAAATGACACCATTTATCGGCACAAGAACTGTAAAACCAGAAATAATTGTCACATTTTCAATTCTCAGATTGTCCTTGAACTAACCATGTGTGACTTCCAGTTGTATCCGTAAATAAATTTAATTTTAAATTTGGGATATTTTTATCAAAATTACGTCATTGTGCATGTAGATTCTGTAAAAAACAAAAAGATTCTGTCCTCCTCGGTGCAACTTTTAAATCATTAGTTACTTAGCCACCACCAACAGTCACATGATAGAAATTCAGGGAATTCTTTTTGGCTGAACTGCAGGCGACGATTACACTGAGCTGAACTGTATTATTCCACACAAAAGATACGCTTGAGTTCTCGTTTCCTTTAGCCTTGGTTGTGCCCTTTCCATAGAGATCCAGAACTTGAAATTGCAGTGAAAAATGAGCCAGAAGAAAAAAAAAAAAAAAAAAAAAGCCTATAAATTGTTTAGGGGGGGTTAATAGATACAATGAATGAATGAAAAACTGTATTCACAAGTGAAGATAAGTTTTTTTTTTTTGTCACCTGTTGCTTCTGGTTTCTTTTGACTCTCTAATTTAACAGTTTAATATTGCACATATGCACATAATAAGAGGTAGTTTCATTCAAGTGGAAAAAAACGTATCTAACCTTAATATTTGGGATGTTGACAGTAAACGAAAGAAGAAATCTGCTAGTTTTCAGGACCGTGCTGTGTTTCTGTCAGATTCTTTTATTCTCAGCTGTATCTGCTCTTCCATTTATGGTGTGAATAAAAGAAAACACAAGAGAAACTAAAGTCACTTAATTGAGCTTTGCATTCCCCCTGATGCGTAATCTCTCTGTCGTGTTTCGTCTGCTTCAGGGCATCCCGAAACAAATCGGAAAAGAAAAGAAGAGACCAATTCAATGTGCTCATCAAAGAGCTGTGCACCATGCTGCAGGGTCAAGGCCATCCACGCAAGATGGATAAGTCCACCATACTGCAGAGGACGATCGACTTCTTGCAGAAGCAGAAAGGTAGGGGAGCCGTTCTGCAGTCTGCACGCAGCGCGCGTTCTTATTTAAACATTTATATTTAGCCGAATTTTAATGCCGGCGTTTTATTAAACCTTCCGTCTTTTCCAGACATCACTGCACAGAATGAAACCTGTGATGTGAGGCAGGACTGGAAGCCTTCGTTCCTCAGTAATGAGGAGTTCACTCAGCTGATGCTGGAGGTAAAACACCAGGAGGGAGGCTGTGTTTGTAAAACAGGCGATTCAGCTCCGACACTGATGATAAAAACAAATGGACATTAGATGAATTTTATATTGATCACGTTCACATGTTTTGTTCTAAAAATAATTGCTGGAGAAGTCATGTGACAGATAAGGAGCTGAGTAAATAGCAGCACATCAACAACATGCCAGTATAATTTTATGATGACTTCCACAGAAGAAGATATGTGACAATAAAACAAAGCCACACCACCCTTTAACACACTGTAACACATTAAAACCTCAGTGTGCCAACGTTCTCCCTCTTCTTCTAGGCCCTGGATGGTTTCCTGGTTGCATTAACTACAGATGGCAACATCATATACGTATCTGACAGTGTGTCTTCACTTATTGGCCATTTACCGGTAAGTGAGCTTTAATAAATCATCCAAACACATTCGTCTACCTCACATCGCCACTTAAATATAAATGGCTCTTGATTAGAAACAGAGCAGTTGCAGGTTCACCAATAAATGTTGGCCAATATTTGACTTGACCTGATTTGATCAAGGATTTGTTTTCATTTGCTTTGATAAGGCTCTTTACTTCTTCAATTATGACAACTTAAATAACTTCCATTTCTGCACAAACCAGTTTATAACTGCCAGAGGCTGTTGGTGTCTCTACTGTGACGCTCTGTGGTTTCTCCATTTGTGAGCAGCTGGAAAAGCACTCATTTGATGCTTATTAATCCTCTGAACTCCAAACACTTTCTAGGCGATTTTTGCTCTCGTCACATTTTTTACTCACTGTGGACTCATTTTTTACTGTAATATAAAGTCCTGCACCTCAATGGAAACAGCACAACCATAGCTAGAAGTAAAGAGAACTAAAAAATGTCTCTTGTTATAATTTAAGTTATGCCTTAATTCATAAAAATAGAAAAGGTTGAACTTTGATTACTAATTTTACAATTTTTTTTAACTTGGAATCAACATGTACAACATATTTCCAAGTGTGCACAGGTTTAACTAAAATCGTGACACTCCATGCTATAGATATTTTGCTACTTACGTTTTTAATTTGTTTCAATGCTTTGTGTAAACACAGCCTGCAGTTCAACCCTAGTTCAGTCAAAAAGTCTCTGGATTTTTGTCACCTGACTGTTGGTCACAGCTGATTCACTAATGGCTTATTGGTTGCGCTGAGGAGAAGCAAATCTTTAGTCTTTTACAGAATCTGGTTGGAACAAACGCTTTATCTTTGGTGAATTTTTTAATTAGACATGTAGAATGAAGTCACTTTGATGGAATATCACAATTTATGCTTAGATTTTGTTAACTCTTCCAGTGAACGGTATGTCACAAATTATTATCTTTTTTTACCAAAACTTTAAAATCCAGTGATTCTTTTTGTTGTTGTTGTTGTTGTTGTTGTTTTGTTTTTTGGTTCTTATAAATTGTGCCATTTTCGATGTTTTTTTGTTTTTTTGAAAGACAACAAGCCTTTGAAACCTGCCGGTGGGTTCTGGAGTTCAGAGGATCAATATGTCAGTTTTATCTATTTTTTACAGCAGTCTGTTGCTTGCGAATAAGAGAAGCCATTTAACTGAAAAGAAACTGCCACACATTAGAATTGCACATTGCATTTGACACACTCCCCCCAAAAGCCTGACTGTCATTTGTGTATTTTTTTTCCACACCAGTCAGATATGGTGGACCAAAATATCTTGAATTTCCTCCCGGAGCGGGAACACGGGGAGGTGTATAAGCTGCTATCATCCCACATGCTGATGACTGACCCCATTGCTGCTGACTTCCTTGACAGTGAGTATCCCGCTGAGCGACTCTCTGCACACACCGTGTCTGGGTCATCATGCTGAAGCACAGCAGAAGAGGTTAAAGCCTGTAGATTGTCTCCCGTTTCAGGAGATCAGAGGTTCAGTTTGTGGGAGAAACACGGAGTACAGAACAGTCAGTATTGTGGTTTGTCACCTGGAGCTCAAAACGTTGTATTCTTCTTTTTTTTAATATATATTTAAGGTCTGTGGCTGAAACACAAAAACAACACTTGACTCTAGATTTTCACACGCTGTTTCACAACATCTCCTCCAGACTGAACTCTCTGTATATAGAGCAGGCTGCTGCATTGGGGTCTGTAGTTTATTGGATTGCTGATTAGTGTGTATCTATGATTAGACTTTTGGCTAATAATAGGAACTAGCTTAGTATCATGGTTAAGACTTTAAATCACTGTTATGTTAGCACAGTAATCCAAAGCAATGTAGTATGGTGCGGTTTAAGACACTGACCTTAATCCTGTGCTACTATTTGGCTTTTCTGGGGAACAGAGAGGGTGTGTGGTGACTATTCTGGTCTGTTCTTAGTAGCCTAAATAGCAAACGGTCACAAAGTCGCGTCTGGAGTGATCTACACCTCTTGTGCAAAAGGCTTTTTAGCAAAATCACTGCCTTGCTATGCTAAATTATGCTGAGTCTGCTTACATAAGACATGATTTTCTAATTCATTCTTTTTTTTCCTTCCATCGGTTGAATACAAATAAAAAAAGCTACCTTGGCATGTCTCTGAAAACATTTAGATTTTTGAGCTTTTCAGCAGAATAAATAATCAACTGCCTTTAACTGTCGGCAAAACAGTAGATTTTGAGGATATTCAAGTCTCATCGAGGTCGGAGTGCCGCGTTAGTAAAAGTTTCTCTTTCACAGAGTTCAGTTTGGAAAGCCTCTTCACTTTAAAGTGCACTTGATATGCTGTCAACCTGTAAATCAGCTTCTCTGAGTCTCCCAGTGGATGTAAGAAATGTATTTATGAGCGTAATAAAATATCACATAAACATTATACCAGACCCCTTTGTTGACGTGAACCTTTTCCCCCTTCTCAGACTATTTTAATAACATTATCTACACCAGCTGTATAAGTCTGATGAAAACAAGGCTGCATATGAATTGTGTTTTCTTTGTTTGCATAAAAATTATACTTTAGATCTTCATTTCTGCACAGCGCATCTGCAGCTACTGTCGTATTAGTGTCATAAAAACACAGAAAATATCATCAAGAAGCACCTCATGAACAAGTGTTATAAAGATGCATATATACTGTATTATGTATTGGGTATTAACAGTGAACATTTGTTTTCAGGTGAGGCACATATTGAATTTTGCTGTCATCTAGCCAGAGGTAACATCGACCCAAAGGAGCCACCTGTGTATGAGTATGTCAAGTTCGTTGGAGATTTCAAGTTTCATAACAATGGTAAGGAATCTTATTTTTTCCTATTTATTTAATGATTTTTCCTTTCCTTTTTATTGAGCATATATACACCGTTGAGCCACAACATTATGACCACTGACAGGTGAAGTGAATAACATTGATCATATTGGTACTATGTGGTGTTCTGCTGGAAAACCGTGGATTTTAACATCCGTGTTGATGAGACTTAGACACCCAAATAAACATTGTCCCAGAACAAGCACACTCCCTCATGCAAATGGCAATCCCAAATGTCACTGGCCTACCCCCACAGGAAAATGCACCCCACCACATGGCATCAACCAATCAGGAACATCTTGAGGAACATGACAATGGCCCAAGATGTTGATTTGACCTCCAAACTTCCTAGACCACATTCTGATCAAGCATCAACAGGATGCAGTGGAACAAGTTGGATTGACAGAGGCCCCACTGCACAAGCCAGAGTACCCAAAGGATCCACTGCCCTGGTC